>PVKA01001955.1:54520-134625 GCA_004027165.1 Ctenomys sociabilis | reverse complement strand
TTTTTTTTTTTTTTTTTTTTTTTTTTTTTTTTTTTTTTTTTTGTCTTTTTGAGACAGGGTCTCACTATGCAGTTCAGGCTGGCCTTAAGCTCACTTTGTAGCTCAGGCTGGTCTCGAACTCACAACAATCCTCCTGCCTCAGCCTCCCGAGTGCTGGGATTACAGGCATGCGCCACCATGTCCGGCTGGAACAGTTTTTTAAAAAATAATCAATTCCTTAGAAGGTCAAAGAGAGATTACCCAGGGGCTGGGGAGGTGGCTCAGTGGAGTAAGCGCTTCCCTGGCAAGCGCAAGGGCCTGAGTTCAATCCCTGGTTCTGCCAAAAAGAGAGAGAGAGAGAGAGAGATTTCCTGGGTGCTCGCTGGCTAGGCTCTTTTTCTGTGTGTGCTGGGAATCACACTCAACGCCTCGCATATGCTAGGCAAGCACTCTAGCACTGAGCTAATCCTCAAGCCTCAAGCTCAGCTTGTTTATCTGAGTACTGGTTGCCTCAGCATGTTTATTCTATTAGTTGACATGCTGTGTCAATCGATCTTGTGAAAATTACTTGAGTTTCAATTACTTTTATTAAGTTATAAATTAATTTATAACCTCTTCCCTTTTCTATGTATGTTATACTTTAAGTGATGGCAGAACTGCGGATTGAACTCAGGCCCTTGTGCTCGCCAGCGAAGCGCTTATTCCACCGAGCCATCTCCCTGGCCCCTTTTACTCTATTTTCTGTTGCTATAGCAAAGTACCTGAGCCTGGATGATTTATAACCAACAGAGGTTTGTGAGGTTCACGGTTTTGGAGGAGGCTGGGAAGTCCAAGAGTACGGCACTAGCATCTACTTGGTAGCTGGTAAAGGCCTCACAATAGGGCAGAAGAGGTCACGTGGTGATAGAGAAGCAGTGGAAAGCAAAATAAATCAAACCTTTATTTTACTGGAAATTAAACTCGGGCACTGCGTTGCTGAGTTATATCCCTGGCTCCCAAACTTATTTTTATAACAACCCGCTCTAGGGCTAACTAAGTCTTCCATACAGAAGGCTCACCTGTTCCTACAAGTGTAACGTATGCACCATCAACATCACTGCCCTAAGATCAGTCTCTTAAGACTGAACACTTGCACTTCTGGGGGACCCAGTTAAACCATCCAAGTCACTCTAAATATGCGAGGGAGAACTGATTATAGGTCTCCTGCAGGCTCAGATGGGCGCCTAGCATTCATCACACACTTGGTAAATAGACAGTGGGTTGACACAGTGACATGTTGCTTATACATGGGCTGAGTTTCTTCACAACATGTAATCTTTGTCTGTCTGTGTTGCCTAACAAAATGCAGGAGGCTGGGCAGTTTGGAAACAATAGAAGCTTATTTGAACCAAGATGCTGAAGGCTGCCCCTGTGGCGTGTTGAGATGGCAATTGAGACTGGGCCTGGTGGCGCGTGCCTGTAATCCTAGCGCTCGGGAGGCTAAAAACAGGAGGATCACTATGAGTCTGATCTGTGAGACCCTGTACACCCAGTACTAAATACATAAAAAGAATAAATAAATTTTAAAAAATGCTGAAGGCTTAGAAATCCAAGAGAATGGCACTGGTGATGGGTGAGGGCCTCAGGTTGCATCACGATGTGATGGGAAAAATTACACGAAGAGAGACAGCAGGCAGACACAGAAACGGAGACAAGGAAAGGAAGGCGTTCTTTCTTTTATCAGGAATCTACTTCCATAAAAACTAACCACTGTGAGGAAGGATAGTCCAGTTACTCATGAGAGCGCTGACCTTAAACTGTTAATGGACTGTTAAAGGTTCAAATCTCAACCCTGTTGCTTCAGGGGGTTCAATTTCCAACACTTAAACTTTATGGGATCAATTCAAACCACAGCACATACTCGAGTTCATTCAATCTGTACAACCTTCTGAGACAAAGCACTGTGACTGTCACTCCCTATCTTATGACTTGAAACCTGGCGCACAGAGGCTGAAATTACTACCCAAGGTGACACATCCAGGAAGTACTAGAGGTGGTATTTCCACACAAATGGAATGAGTGTATGAGTGAAAGAGCATGTTTAGCCTTTTCTTCTGAGTCAGTGGTTCTCAATATGGGGTCTGCACGCACATTTTGTACCCCCGAGGTATTCTTGACAATATCTTAAGGCATTTTCAGTTGCCACTTCTTGGGGGAGGGCCCCATTTAATGGAGAGAGTCCAGAGACACTGCTAAATGTTCCCCCAAACAATGGTTCCCCCAACACAAAGAATTCCCCATCCCAAATTTCCACAGTGCTGAGGTAGAGAGACCCTGGCCTAAAGCAAAGCCACATGTTTCAAACCCTCTCCAACTCTTAATGCTTTATAATCTTAATCTCTCACTTAATTTCCCACAATCAGATATTTTTAAAAATCTTATCCTGATATGGCTCCTCAGAGCCATTATCTCTGGTGTCCCAGTTAACTGCTGAACTCTGCGACATCTTTTGTTTTTATCTGACCTCACCAATCTCTGGTGGCATGGTCTGGTACCATGAGTCCTAGCCACAACTTTCTTTGTGAGAATCCTGCTCTCCACGTTGGATGAAGAGGTTCCCATGCCCACTGGTCCACAGGAAGCTGGATGCCCACCTGCGCTTGTGCCATCCTGTGCCTGGGGCTGTTTAGGTGCCTGCCCCAGGCAGGGCTGCCTCCCCTAGGCCAGTGATGATGAACCTTTTAGAGAGGCAAGCCCACTTATTCATCACAAAGAGCAACACTGCAATTAGACCTGAATCTTGAGGTGTTAGCTTAGGAAAAGAAACTTATTTTTTTAACATCTGTGTTTTTAATCATTTATTTATTTATTTAGGCAAATCCATCACAGTGTGGACTCATTGACAATCTGCTGACAGGGGCCTTTAGACTTAAGAACTGACTTTTATTTATTTATTTATTTTTGGCAGAACCAGGGATTGCACTCAGGTCCTTGCACTTGCAAGGGAAGTGCTTATTATTCTACTGAGCCATGTTCCTGGCCCGTATTTATTTTATTTTTTTTTAAATTTTTTAAGTGGAATTTATGAGATTTTGTTTTATTTATTTATTTTTGTATTTAGGGAAGGGTCTCCAGGGTGTTCAGGGTCTCCCTGCTAGATGGGGCTCATAGTGATCCACCTGTTTAGAGCCTTCCAAGAGCTGAGATTATAGGCACATGCCACCACACCCAGTCGTAATTGCCAGTGTGCCCTGGGGGTGGGGCTGGCACGGCAGGCTCAGGGATGAAACCCAAAACAGTTTTAAAAATTATTTATTTATTTAGCACAGGGTCTCACTATGCAACTGGGGCAGCATGACATGCAGTACCTGGGATCAAACCTGGGTTCTTGCATTTGAGCCGTTATCTTCCCAGCTCACCATTAACATCTGTTGCCTTAAAAGAAAAACAAACAATATGTGTGCTATAGGTTCACCTCCACTGCTCCAGAGGTTTTAGTTGCGTGTAAGACAGAAGTAGGCAGGAGGTATGGCTAAGCCCCAGAACATGCGGAACCAAGGCAGAGGAGGGAAATGCATGTGGGAGTGTGAGGGACTGACAGAGTCTGGAAGATGAAGTCCGAAGTCCCGCCCTTCCCTAGCAGTGGGCAGGAATTCTCCTTCCCAGGAGTGGGAATTCTAGTTCCAGGGCACTGGTGCCAAGGGTTCACCACCCTAGCACTGCACTTCCTGCCCCAGGCTGTCACCCTACTAGTGGACAACAGAGTACACATTGCCATCTTGTTTTCCTCACCAAAATTATCTAGTACAGCCCAGCTGCCAAAGAGATCCTCTGAACCTAGGGGGTAGTTAATGTTTATAGGAAATTTACTTGGTGCTAAGCAGTATGTTAAAAAAAAATGTATAATTCTCAGACAGAACATAAGTTCAATCCCCAATTCTGCCAAAAACAAAAGAAAAGAAAACACACACACACACACACACACACACACACACACACACACTTCAATTCTCAAGGAGTAAGACACAAAATCCTATTTATCTAATATTCAAATATACTTGTATGACCAGGAAGCCAGGTGAAACTCTTGAGTCTCTTGGGTCTTTGATGAAAGAAGCCAGCCAAAACCCCTAGCAGCCACGCAGGAGTACAGGTAGGAAGTTTTTTGTGTTTTGTTTTTGCTTTTTAAAATGTATTTAGTAATTTTGTAATGTATTTTTAATTTTTTTTGTTTTAATGTAGATGCAGAGACTACAGGGTCTCACTACACAGCTCAGACTGGTAGTGATCCTCCTGTTTCCAGTCTCCCAAGCGCTGGGGTTACAGGCGCACACCACCAATCCCAGTCTCAATTGTCACCTCAGTGCGCCCAAGGGTGGGGCTGGCACAGCATTCTAGGGATCAAACCCCAGTCCCTGGGTCTGCCAAAGCAGGTGCTTTAGTCCACTGAACTATCTGACTGGTCCTATTTTTTGCTTTTTTTTTCTTTGAGATAGGGTCCTGCTATGTATTTCAGGCTGGTCTTGCACTCAGGATGTGTACCAGGCTAGCCTCAGATTCAAGCAATCCTCCTGCCTCAGCCTCCCCAGTGCTGAAATGGGTAGGCTTTCTTGTGAGGTATTCATAGAGAATTACACCTTGCCAGAGAATGTGGGCAGAGCCACAAAGGAGTCTGCACTGAGTGGGAGTCTGGATGTCTTTTTTTTTTTTTTTTTTTTTTAATGCAAACAAGAGTTAGTCTTGGGGCTCAAGAACTATGGTAATTATGATGGTTATCTACGTTCTGAGGAAGCTACCTTAAGAATGCCTTTTGCTCTTTTCAGATGACCTGAGTTCCTTCGGGAGCATTAATCATGTTAGAGACTTAGGAAAAAATATTTCTGAAAGATAAAGACTTAATTGAAACTGGGTCCCAGCCCAATGAAGGTCTTTAAAGAAATTTCCTTTCCTGGAATTGTTGGGCCATAGGTTATGACAGCCAGAAATGCTGTAAGCATGTGCTAGAAGCAGAAGTCCTGTATCTTTGGGTCTGAGACTTAATACGTGATTTTAAATTATTATCCACAGAGGTCTTTTTTTCTTTATTAAACAATAACTGGCAAAGCAGACTATTTTTGATAGCCCTCCCCATTGTTCCTGAGGGTCACTAATATTTAACTTCTTGCCTATTTAACCAGTTTTCCTCAAGATTGGGGCCCTAAAGTCATTTGGGGTATTGAGGCACTCCATTATTGTGGCTACTTCCCACTAAGAGAGGACATCTGAAGGACAAAGTTACAGTGCCCAGAGTTGCTGGCTTTTAGGCCTGACAGGTCAATGGAGTTGTCCAGCAAGATGGCTTGGGGAGAAGGGTGCAGAACCCTCTGGAGCCAGTCTGGAGATGAGAATCAATAAAAGTTTAAGAAACAGTTTATTATCCATGGCCCAAATGTAAGGATTATGAGAATTAAGTGTGCAATGGTTATGAACCATCTCCACCAAGCTGATCCGGAAAGCTGAGCTGGTGTTATTTCTTCAGTTAGAGTTGGGATCTGACACAGCTTGAATTTATTGTCTTAAATTCTGTAAGGCAGATTAGGGAACAAAAGCCCATCAGAAATAGTTAAGCAAGGAGAAGAATGCCCAAGGTGCATACAGCCATCTGTTGGAAGGTAGGGCAGGGATGGTGAGACCTTGACTTAACTGAAATATGTTTGAATAGCTATGTTAAATCTCAGTGGTTGGCCTTGTCAGGATGGATACATCTCTTCTTTCAAGGTTTGACTCAGGAATGATGGATCCAGCTGGTAATTCCTGGAACCTCTGTTGAAGAAGAAAAGAATACCAAGAAAGAGCCCTATTAAAGAGGAGTTAACTGTTGGCTTGTGGGTTTCCTCTATATGTCTTAATGAGAATTAAAGTTCCAGGTTGATAGAGTGACCTTTGAGGCTATTGGGATGTTTGTAGCAATCCCTATAATCCATATTTTTGGGTTATCTATGGAAAATATTTAGCATAGATGCATACTGACCTACGGACCGAGCATCTATATCTAGTAGGAGTCTGGTATGTAAAAAAAGTCAACCACCATTTTTAATAGTGGTATTGTGGGTAGGTTTTGGATATGATTTTGTCATGTAAAATTTTTAATGTTTGATTGGTCAGTTCTGCCTTCCTTTAGGACTGAAGGAAGGAGGTACTGTAATAGTAAATTTCCAGGGCTGTAGATACCAGTCCTGTGCCTAGAAGATGAAATATGGGCCTTTGCTACTGTGAAGGGATTTAGGAAGTTCAAATCTTGACGTGCTTTGTCAGACCTGGTTGGTAAAACATTTATCAATACTGAAAAGGTATCAGTGAAAACTGGTAGGTATTTAAACCTTCGACAAGATAAAGTCAGTTTTCCAATCTTTGCCTGGGTATCGTCCATGTCTGTGAACTGGAGCACCCAAGGCAGGAGGCTTAGCTCCTTGGGGGTCATTAGGAGCACAAAGCACACAAGCTCGTGATACTGGGTGGGGAGTCTTGCAAAGCCCTTTGCAGCCAAAGGCCTGTTTGCATACATAGTGTAGGGAGCCTTGGCTTAAGGGATCAGAGTCATGTGACAGGACATGGTGGGAAAGGCCAGCTGTATGTTTATTAGAAAGGACAAAAAAGAGAGGGGCAAGAGGACCCCAACAAATCAACCTGAATCCTGACCTTTACATACAGCTCTCTGGAGTGCAAAAGGGCTCAGTATGTGCAAAAACAGGGTAGTGTGGTGGCCAGTGGATTTTAACAGTCTTTGTCTCTTGTAGCTCTAGCTTCCCTCAAGGCCTTGGTGCACCTGGCTGTTAATTTACTTAATTTATTAGTTTTGCTCAGGCCTTTGCCCTTTGTCCCTTTACTTTTTGGTCTCACCAGCTCGTTGACTGAGGGAGACCCGGCTTTGCTGATTTGAGCCATCCATATGGCTCCTGAGTGTAACTGCAGATTAGGGCCCAAGTGACCTCCTCCAGAGTAGAAGAAAGACTTGGAAGATAAAGTTCTGCTTCTTTATCTGTTGTTTTCCTAGTCAGCTCTTTGTTTTCCTAGTTCTTCCTCATGGGTTACTGACTGATAGACTTTGCAATGAATCACAGCTCTTGCAGCTAGCGAGGAGATGGCTTATAGGGTTATTTTGGGCACTGAGATAGCCTCTTACTGTACCAACATGTAGCACTACAAAAACATTTTTGAAATCAGAGTATACTGTGTACAATTTGCCCTCACTGAGCATGAAAGCACAAGTCAAAGCAATCAATTCAACCAGTTGTGCTGATGTCCCTAAGTGCTAAGGCTAAATCTCCATTATGCCCGTAAGAGAAGCAATTGCACAGCCAGCTGGTCTTTTGCCACTTACTACACAGGAGTTGCCACCAATACACCAGATTACATCTGAGTTATCCACCAGTTGTCTTTTAGATCTGGTTTGTCATTTAAGGACGCATACTGGGTTTAGTCATCTGTCATACCTAGGAATCCATAGCCAATAACAGAACAGGAAAGTGCAAAGTTACTTTCTGGAGCTAGAGGCTGGATGGACTTGAGGGGTTTTTAATGCTCTACTGAGAAAGCCTGACACTAGGTTAAGACAAACCCTGAATAGTGAGCATCCCTCATCAGCTGGGAAGTGCAGAGTCAGAACCAAATGGTCTTGGGCCTCTATTAGAAAATCAGGCAAAAAAAGAAGAGCACCCACATCGCATATGATAGCCCCATTTGTTAAAGTTATGTTGCTTAAGTCCCTGCCCTTGGGAAAGGATAATGTCAGGAAGCTGCTTGTTCCAACTCAGCTCATTGGTCCAATTAAAGGAAGAAAGAAATTGGAATACAAAAGAAGGTCACTTTAAGGTTTAGGATTGTAAGCCATTGGGTGTTTGAAGGAACTTGGCACAGCAAAAGAGAGGTTTGGGACTCGTGAATGTATAGGAAAAATGGCTCTGTTATAGCACAGAGCTCTATACTAAATGATAATGACCACCAGGCTTCTTAATAGTTAAAACTTGGGTATCACAAGGTGCTGAAAAGGCACCACAAACCCACAGTGAAGGAACTTATTATTAGGGGTTGTAGTCTGGAGCTTCAGATGGAGGAAAATACTGTTTGCGGTGTGGGAAGTGATGAGAATCTTTTAATTTAATCAGTACTGAGGTGGAAGTAACAGTCTTCCAGGCATGTCAGAGGTCCAAGCCTGGGGTTTAATAGGAGGGTCAGTACTATGGCTTGTGTCTAGATGTTCCCCAAAGCCTCAGATGGTCATAGGTGGGGGTTTTTCAGAGGTGGCTAGACCTAGAGTGTGTGATGCTGGGATCAGTTCATGGAGCAGTGCTAGAATCAAGAGCACTAAGATGTGTGTGCCACCCCACCCTTAGTAGCCTGGATAAGATATAAGGGACGGAAAGAGCAGTGGTCACCCCTTGTTACTTTGCTATCTTCTGCCCACTAGGAACTGTTGCTCCTTGCCTCCATGTCTTGGAGCCGGCTGATTATGGACTGAAACTGTTATGGGTCATTCAGAATAGGAAACAGAAAAGCCTATTAAAAAGCTGCTTATTACTGAGCTCAGGGTCCCCAGTGAGCCCTTACACAGGAGAGGACAGAAAGGCGGCTTGCCCAGGAAGGGGGGGGGCTTTTAAAACAGGTAACCACATCAGTTTGGTAAACAAATTCATTGTCTAACAAAAAATAATGCTTTCAAGGTTGGTGAGACCACTACTCTCACTAAACTTCCTGGGGTTTTTAGTTTCTGGTTATCTTGCACCTGAGTGCCTGCGGTGCATGCAGTCTTGCATAGCCCGAGGTTATAAGAAATTAAAGCCTATGTAGTTTCCTTTTGAAGTCATCTCCATAAGCTAACTTTGCTTATAGGAATTAGTGAGGGAGGAATTTTATCTTAGCAAACAGCAAGAAACGGCCACTAGTTACTAAACAACTTAGAGCAGTGGTGAGTTTACATTTTCTTACACATCGGAAAATAGAAGATTTACATTTATAGCCTTAAATGTGAGTTGACCCACTACAGAAACCTCTACAAAACTGAGCTAAATAAACCTTTCTTCCTTCTAGGTCTTGGGTATTTTGTCTCAGCAAGGAAAAAATACATAAAATAGTAAGGACAAAGTCATTGTCAATATAAGGTGGGAGAGCCACTATTGTCATAATTATGGGCTTCTAAATGAGCCAAAAACAATTTGAGCCCCCATCTGTTTAATTCTTTTAATATTTTTTTTTTTCATTTTTGTGCATTTGGTACAGGGTTTCACTGCACAGCTTGGACTTGTAGTGATCCTCTTGTTTTCAGCCTCCCTGTTGCTAGGATTACAGGTGTGGGCCACCATGCCCGGAGTCCTCATCTTGATTCTCAGCCTGGTTAGGGAACTGGACATTCAGGCATTACCAAAAGAGCATAGATGTACAGAAAATTATTCTATAAACAACATGGAGTAAGAGTAAAGCGTGTGGTCCCCTGAACCTCAGCGATGCCATAACGTGACAAGAGGTGGATGCCAGTTTGCTCAGAATAGGAGGTCAGAATAGAAGAGGAGGCCCTCCTATCAAGGAAGGAGTTCGTAGTTCTACCTGTGACATCCTTGGGGAATGTCACAGAGGCTACATCCCATGATGTGATGACTCCGCCAGGGGCTGACTAAAGCCTTGGGTTTCCTCATGACAGGGCAATAGCTTGGCTCTGGATCAAGGTGCTCTTTGAGCCACAGGAATGTATGTCTTCCACTGCCCCTTTTGCCATCTTAGGGCAAGATGACTGAGGAGGGTGACCTGTATCAGGGTAGTCTCTTTTCCTGTGGTCCCTTAGCCTGCATTCATGACACTTACTAGTTAACTTACTTCCCTTAGGAAAAGAGGCAGCAGGAAACAGTCCCTCTCCCACAATGCAGTGCGAAGCTGTGCATGCTTTTTGTACTCTCTTTCATTTAATCTTAGCTATATGTTGCTTTTTCATCCTTCTTCTTCTCCCTCCTCCCCTTTCCGCTCATATATATATATATATATATATATGAGCAGAATTAGCAGCATTTAGTAGCCTGTGAGTTTGAGTCCCAAAGGCAGCTTTTGTAATCTCCTAACATGGGTGGTAACAAGTCTGTCTTCAAGGAGCCTTGGCCCTCATCCGTGTGAGCTGAGCCTCACAAGACCTTCTTCAGTCATTCAAGAACTAATGTTGGGTTTTCATTTTATTTTGTTTTTGTATTTTAGGGAAAGGTCTACAGGGTGTTCAGGGTCTCACTACTAGATCGGACTCTCAGTGATCTACCTGTTTATAGCCTTCCAAGAGCTGGGATTACAGGCGCGCACCACCATGGTCAGTCTCAATCCCAGGCTAGGCACGCTTGGGGCGCGGGGCAGGCACTGAAGGCCTAGGGAACGAAGCCCAGATTTTCCTTTTAGTCCCCCAGTTGCTCTCTCTGTGAAGTTGGGATGACGGTAAGTATGCCCATCTCCCATAGGGTTGGGACTAGGATCCAATGGGCCGGCACCCCGAAACCATCTGGAGATCCCGGCACCCGGACTCGGACCCAGCGCAATCACAACAATCTCCATGGCTCACAAGGGAGCAACAATATTCCTGATGCTTCACGGGGTGAGTACAGTGCAAAACCAAGTTCAGAAGCCAGTGGGTTAGTCAGACGCCTGGTGGGACCCTTATGCAATTATGGCCCCTCCCGGTCCCTAGGAACCCGGGGGGCCTCCGACTTCAGCTGATTGCACAACCTCCGCCGCCGCAGACCCCGCGCCACCAGGCACCAAGCTCCACCCATGCATGCTGGTACTTTCTGTCCCAGAGACTTATTGGCCGTATTCTCCCTTCCTATTGGTTTTCAGAGACGTCCCGCCCCGCGGTTTTACCAATCAGCCCGGCACAGTAGGCTCTTAGCACTGGAGCGGCGGCTCCCGGGGTCAATCACTGCAGGGTTGACGTCAGTGGTCCTCTGGTCTGAGGCTGCGCGGCTGCAAGATTCCCACGGTGCTCGTCTACCGCCGCCGCCGCCGCCGCCGCCGCCGCCGCCGTCTCCGCTGTGCTGACCGCCGCAGGTAACCGCGGGCCCGGGTGCCGGACTAGGGCCAATACCCGCGCAGGTCAGGCCAGCCGATCAGCAGCAGTTTCTGGCCTCAAGGCTTGGATTTTTCACTTTGCCCAAACCCTGTTTGAGTAATCTGTTACCCAGCGAAGGGGACTTTCGGGAGATTCGAGTCCCGAGGGAACCTTTGCCACCTCTGCGCCCTGAGGCTTGCGAGGTGATGGTGGCAGAGGAGGTGGGCTCCCTCTTTTTCCTTTGGCTTTTTTTTTTTTTTTTTTTTTTTTTTTTCCGGGGAGGGGGAGTGAGGCTCGAGAGGAGGCCGGGTCAGTTGAGGTCCCACGGCTCGGGAGTGCCCATCAGGGTTCAGGGCTTGGTTCTGAGCTTTACAGCTTCAGGCTGTTGATGCTTCTAACGCATGAGGATTAAATCCATGAAGAGCGGTTAAAGGCAACAACAAAAACACCGAAACAAAAATACCCCACATTTTCTTTCTGAGAAGTCAGGCAGGTGTGGTCTTGGGAAATTTTCTGGGCGACCCACATGAACTGAGAGTGTGTCCGCTAATCAGGAGTGGCCCCTTGGCCCCGTCGGATTTAGGATTATTCTGTGTCAAGTTCTTTAGCATCTGGAGCCTGGTAGAAGGCACTCCCTGTCTCATGCGTTGTGCTCGGGGTCTGAGACCTGTGACCTGCAGCGAGTGGAATAGCCCCGCCTTCTGGAGCTATACTAAGCTTTTTTTTTTTTTCTTTCAAATTATTTGGTGCAGAGTCTCATTACGCACGTCGGACTCGTACTTATTTTTGTTTTCATCCTCCCCAGCGCTGGGATTACAGGCATGCGCCACCACGCCCTGGTTTATGCTAGGCTTTTGGGTTGACATTACTTCGTGAAGGCGAGTGGCAGGCACTAGCGAACCTATCCAGTGTTACAGGGCGGGACGGCAGGTGTTTATAGGGATTGCACCCAACCTTGACTTGCGCGAAGAGGAATTTTGTAGAGAAGGGGCTGCTCAAGTTAAATTGGAGGATGGACCAGAGCTGGTGCAGGAGGAAGAGCGGAAAACAGCCCAGCAAAGGCAGGGGTCCAAAGCTGCGCTTTTGGACCTGGAGTCGGACTCATTGCAGGAAGGGTTTGCCTGTGGATGGTGGAATCTCTGAGCTGTGAACATAGAGAGGTACGGGTACGTCTTGAACTGTGATGTACCCTGAACGCCCAGGAAGCTGCTTCTAGTATAGATCTGTATCTTAAATACCCAAAGGGTAGAAAAGTGTTGGAGAGAGGCCATACCAAAGATAGCTGCAATAAAGCCTGGGAGAAATTCCCAGAATTCCAAAGGCCAGTGGAGTGCGGGAGAAGATTTTAAAGTCACAGCAGTAGAATACATAATATACAGTATCATTCAACTATTCTATGCTGTTGCTTGATGCAGGGGATGCGTTGTAGGAAATTTGTCTTTGGGGGATTTCATTGCCATCGGTCCCTGGATGTGCCTCTTCATGAAACCAAAAGATGACCTAGCTACACAGGAGGTGGCTGAGGCTACTGCTGGCATAGAGGCCTACTGCTTTACAGTAACCTTTGTTTGGGTACATAATTAGGAGTTTTTTCCTAAAATCTGATGGACAGTGTAGTACAGTAAGTACATAAGCCTCTACCGTAGTGGTTTATCATTATCAGGTGTATGTACCGGACTAAATTGTATAGGCTATACTTTGATGCAGCTGGCAGTGTTTACAATTAGCTTGTTTACCCACAGCTGAGCTGCATACCCAGCCCAGGCCGTATGCTAGGATATTATGATGGTTCAGTATTACTGACACCTGGATCCTTATCATCTTCTGGAGCTGCGGCTGTGTGTTGCCAACTAAATGGTTATTATGCAAGCACATGGCTGTATATTGGAGAGAAACTCTGGCAGATTTTCCTACCTCTGACTCTTTTGAAGAAATGCCACAGAAGTGGCTCGGTAGATCATAACTTGAATCCCAGTTTAACTGATTAAGGAGAACTTCATATGTATTGTGGGAGTTCAAGTGTGAATGATTAAATAAACATATAACTTGAGTTTTCTTGCCGTCCAGGAAGTGCACATTAAAACCACAATTAGAGCACCTTTTATGAGATTAAGAGTTGGTAGATAGGAGGAAAGGAGGGCTGTGTGGATTTTAGGATAGCACAGCCACTAGCAAAGTGAATTAGATTTTAAGATCCCGTGGTTTCACTTATAGAAAATACTCTTGACATTTGAATACAAAGAAAAAGATCATGAGATTTTCTTTTATTGCAGCTCTATTTATAATAGTTTCAAAAACCTGGAAACACCTTTAAAGTTCATTGGCATAGAAATGTAGATAAAGTAGATAAAGATCTTTTAAACTTTTAAAAATTATTTTATTTGGTACAGAGTTTTGCTGCACACATCAGACTCATAGTGGTTCCCCTGTGTCAGTCTCCCCAGCACTGGGATTGCAGGCATGCATGGCTAGCTCAGCCCGCCTGGGGTTCTGGGGCTAGGTATTGAACCCGGGTCCTTGCACTTGCCGCGCAGGTGCTTAGACCACCAAGCTATCTCCTTAGCCTCGAGATCCTTTTAAAATGAATCAATTGGAAATACTGATGTAGGATAGCAATTACCTTGTGGAGTGTGGGGAATGGGCTTGTATGGAAAATAATTTCACTTGTAACATTTTATTTGTTTTATGTGGAAGAAGACCTAACAAATTTACAGAATATTAAAAGCTAATGGGTTGATTCTCTAAGACTAGATAGTGAATGTTTTATGTTGTTTTTGTATATTTGTGTAGTTTAATGTTTGCTCCTAAATTTCTTAAAATAAAAATTACCCTTTAAGGTAAAAGTTTAACCTAAAAATTAGCATATAGGAATAAAGCTTATGTTAAGTTGTTTTGGAAAAAGACCACAAAGTACATTGGTACTAAGTTTCGAAAATAGTAACCTGAGTAATTGAACATTTGTATGCCACATAAGCCCTGAAAGTAAAGTGTGGAGATGCAAAGCTGGGCATGGCAGTGCACACCTGTAATCCCGGCACTCTGGGAGCTGAGGCAGGAGGGTCGCTGGGAGTTTGAGACCAGCCTGGGCTACACAGTCAAGAGCTCAAGGCCAGCTTGAACTAGATAGAGAGACCCTGTCTCAAAAAGAAAAAGAAAAAAAAAGTGGAGGTGCTGTTAACTATTGGCCAAAATGCTAGCTACCTAAAACCTTCTAGTCATTTTAGTAGATTTAA
This sequence comes from Ctenomys sociabilis, assembly GCA_004027165.1. NCBI lineage: Eukaryota > Metazoa > Chordata > Mammalia > Rodentia > Ctenomyidae > Ctenomys > Ctenomys sociabilis. The sequence goes on along the minus strand of PVKA01001955.1, from coordinate 120,381 downwards.
ATAAATACCTTTTGGGTTCATTTTTGAGATGGGATAGAAAAAATAAAGTTAAGTAGAAAGAAGACAAGAACATTTTCATTTTAAAATTCTAATTTTAGCTGGGGGTGGTTGTGCACCCCTTTAACCCAGCACTGGGGAGGCCTGGGCAGGTAAATTGCTATAGGTTCATGACCAGCTTAGGCTACACAGTGAGCTCAAGGCCAGCCTGCACTACAAAGCAGGACTCAAAAGCAAACAAACAAAAAATTAGTTTTGATGAACTGAAGCTTTAATGCATAATCAAAGTTACCCAAGATTATAGTGCTGTTTTCACCCCTACCCCCCTTTCTAGTCCCCTCACTCCTAAATTCCTAAGAGTCTTTTTTATATTTTGCTTTGTTTTTTTCTTTAGATGGGGTCTCACTGTGTAGTTCAGGCTGGCCTTGAGTTTGCTATGAAGCCCAGGCTGGCCTCAAACACACAGCAATTCTCCTGCCTCTGTGTCCTGAGTGCTGGGATGGATTACAGGCATGCACCACCACGCCGAGTCCTAAGAGTCTTAAAGATACACTAAATCATACATTTAGCGTGTGTTTTTCTTTGGATAGTATAAATCCTTATATTTGAAAAACTTCCACTCTCAAAAGAAGTAGCACTATGGGATACCAACCATATCTCTAATCAAACATGTGGGTAGTCTGCGCTTTACCCTAATTGATACAGCTCCTTTTTCTGTCACTTTAAGGAAGTAGACTCTAGATACATAATGATAAGTAACTCCAAAAACAGATGTCCCAGGCCATCTGTGTGAGCCTACTCCAAGACCACTAGCTAACTATTAGTAAAAAAGCTTGGTGAGGTGTTACTTTAGAGGGTTCCAAAGAAACGTCACATGTGCGGATTTAGAAATATTGAGGTCAGTGTGTAAATAGGCAAAATTGGGCTACAGGAAGGGGAAAAGTTCAGTTGGTAGAAATCATTTGCATGTCTATAGACAAGAATTATGTGCGTTATTGTTATTCATAGTATGCTTTTTTCACTTTTGACAAACTCAGAATTAGGTGGCCTATAAGCGCTATCTAATTTAGAATCTGGTTTACCTTTGAATCACAGATTTTTCCATGTAGCCAGGCAAGGTTGGTGCAGGCCTGTAATCCGAGCATTCACGAGGCTGAGGAAAGAGGATTGGAAAGAGTTGAGGCCAGCCTCAGCTACACAGTGCATTCAAGGTCAACCTGAACTACACAATGAGACGGTCTCAAAAAATTTAAAAAGGCTCAGTAGAATAAGCACTTGCCTGGCAAGTGCAAGGACCTGAGTTCAATCCCCAGTTCCACAAAAAAAAAAAAAAAAAAAAAAAATTCTTGTAGAGAACAATGACCAGCCTGAACAAAATAGATTTTTCATTTGAAATACTTTCTGTTTAGATTAAGTTTTAATCCTATTTCTTAACCAGAAAAAACAAAGGATTTGAGACTTCCATGGTGGTGCTAGGATTACATGTGTGAATCACCAGGGCCCTCTGTTTGTCTTTTTTGTGGAACCGGGGATTGAACTCAGACCCTTGCGCTTGCCAGGGAAGCACTGAGCCATCTCCCTGGCCCTCCTTCTGTGTGTCTTAAAGAGAAATGGCACTGGATACTTTTTTAAAAAAACATGAAGACATGCTGGTGTGGTGGCATACACTTGTAATCCCAGCATTCAGAAGGCTGAGGCAGGAGGCTCATTGTAAGTTTGAGACAAGCTTGGGCTCCAGAGTGTGCTCAAGCATGAACTACACAGCAAGACCTTGTCTCAAAAAACACAAACACAAAAGCAAACAAAAATCAAGACAAATTTTTTTCTAGCTCCAGCAGCAGGAAGTGGAGACTTCAGTGTTCAGGGCCCGCTGAGGGTTGACAGCCCACGGGCCGGGTGAGGAGGCAGTGGAATTCCTTCATATTCACTACGTTAGGGCGTTGTGCTTTGGGCTAGCATGTTCTGGGCATGGAAAATTATTAAGACGAACTTAATTAGACATCAGGGTGTAGGGATTCTTGTAAAAACAGGGCTCAGAGGAGCCTGACCAAAGTTAGTCAAGGAGATGGTCCCTACTACCTGTCCCTACCCCCTGTCCTGTGCCACATGCATAATGATGTCCTTCTAAGCCTTGAGACAGAGACTTTCTGGTTAGAAGACTCCTTTTGATTGTTCTTGTCCTGTTGGCCTCTTCGCTTGGCTTCAGTGGTCTGCTGTGTCTAACCCTGAGCCAATAGACAAAGGGACTAGTAGGGAGGGGTCACTGTGGGTTGTGGTTGAGATGTCATCTCTGGAGATTAAGGCCTCTCTTTCTCCCCAGATCCCCCAGAGACTAAATTTTTGGCAGAAAATTTATTTTAAGTAAGCTCAGGGAAGGAGATACAGGGGCCCCTTTGCTGCCGTGGAGCTCTGTCTACCTGCCTGCTCAGGTGTGCAGAGTTTGCATTGTGGGGAAGAGGGGCTACAGAGAGACAGGACAAGAGCCCTTTCTCCAGGGAGTCCACCCATGCCTTAAAATAGTCTGGAAGATGGCTGGGGAGGCAGTGAGACCTGGCTGTGTCCTGGCCCAGGCTGGGGACTCACAGTGGCTGTGCTTGTGGAGGCTGCCAGACTTACGGATCAGCAACTTAGGGTGGCAAGCAGGTGGCACAGTGGGACAAGCAGTCTTTACGGGTAGGTCTGTGCTTTGGTCCTGTCATGGACTGGAGTCCTGGAGGAACATCTCCTGAAGAGGAGGCTGGTCAGAGTCAGGAGCTGGGGCACATGTGTGTCGTAAGGGGTGGAAATATATGATATTTGTGAATCTACAGAAAGATAAGCTCAGTTTAAAGGTGAAAGGCCAACTGTGGTCTATTGTGTTTTCAAGGATGGGTAATCTGTTTTCCTTAAAACCTGTCTTTGAAACCTTTGAATCTGTTTCTCAATCTTGGGGTCAGTTCTCTGCTCTTTGTCTCATCTCCTCAGCTAACTATGGATTTAGAATATCTTTAAGGGATTTGGAGTACAATAAGCCTGGGAAGCACAAATGAGCCTTAAGAGGAACAGGCACAGACAGCCGTGGGTAACTGTGCCCTGAAGAAGTTGCAGTCTTTGAAATTATGACTTTCCTTGTCTCCTTTCTGCCTACTTTTTATTTCTTCTCCTAAACCTCAGCCCAAGAAATTTCACTGTCCAGGGAGGCCTCGGGGTTCTCCCCATCTTGCTCACAGGATGTGAGGATGATGTAAACAAAGCCCTCTCCTTAGCAGGCAGCACCTCTGTGCAGGCAAAGCTCTGTGCCCTCACCCCTGCACATCACTCTGGGAGAGCTTTCTCTCCTGTCCTCCCTGTGTCTCTGTCTAGTGTACCTCTCAGGTGTTATTTCTTCTTTCAGGTTCTTACACAAGGGAGACAACATGATATACACATAGGCTTGGTTTATATCACTTACAAGTCTTGCCACTTTCTGAGGGATCTGCTCCCTGCCTGGGAGTCTGGTTATCATGCATGCAAGAGGTACCCCTCGGGTTCAGGGAACTAGAGAAATTATGACACTTTTTGGCATTTTCTTTCTTTTTTTTTTGGTGGCCTCAAGATGCCTTCAGGGCAGGTCTGGTGTGGCTTTAGGATCTGGGGATCGAACCACAGCATCCTGAGCCTGACTGCTCTGTGTAAGCAGTCACTTAAACAACTGTGCTTTTTTTTTTGTGGAACTGGGGATTGAACTCAGGCCCTTGCACTTGCCAGGGAAACACTTATTCCGCTGAGAATGGGCAGGCCCCCTCTTGGCATTTTCCTTAACATTTACTTTGAAATTGCAGAATGTCTTCTAATCCTTTTCAGATGGTCAGTGTTCTCTCAGGGGCATTAGTCATGTAAGAAACATAGGAAGAACATTTACAAAGAAGTGCTTAATTTAAACCAGGTTCCAGGGGTTGCAGATATAGCTCAGTAGCATCGAACCTGCCTGGCAAGTGCAAGGTCTTGAGTTCTATTCCTGGTACTAAAAATAAAAATGATAAACCAGGTCCCAGGCCAAGGCAGCAGGGTCTCTGAAGTCTCTTTTCTTGGTGTCATTGGGTCGCTGAATATGACAACCAGAAATGCTGTTTGAAGGGGCCGTGGAGATGGCTCAGTGGAATAAGCGCTTCCTGGGCAAGCACAAGGGCCTGAGCTCAATCCCTGGTTCCACAAAAAAGAAATACACACACACACACACACACACACACACACACACACACACACACAAAAGAAATGCTGTTTGAAAGTTCTAGAAATAGAGGGCATGTGTCTTTGGTCTGTGACCTAATATATGATTATAAATGTGTTAGTCGTTGAGGTCTTATGTGTGTCTTTAGTTGTGCTGTTGGGGGTGCCTTGATATCCTGGATCAATTCACAGTGTTTACCTTTTATGGTCATTCGAAGGTGCCAGATCTAATGAATAAAATGGCTGAGGACAGAGCATAATGCTGTTGTAGTTGTCATCTTTTTTCCCACTGTGCTGTTCAGGCTGGCCTTGAGCTCACTTTGTAGCTCAGGCTGGTCTGTAACAGGTGTGGCATGTGCCACCACGCCCAGGTTTTTGTAATGTTTTTTATAAGGTGTCTGTCCCTTAGATGGCACTCAGCATCTGATTTTTTTTTTATCAGCACTGTGGTTTTTGTCACATCCTGTAAAGGCATGGAAAAGGACTTCCAGGACTGCTTCAGAGGGTGGCATGAGTGACGGCGCGGGTGGGCACAAACCGAGGGGAGGATTCTGAAGTGGATTCACGGCAGTATGTCTGCCATATGAATTGCTGAATTCTTGGGTTCATGGTATCTTGGTCACCCCTTGTCCAGGACCTTCCTGTCGCATCTCCACCACTGGGGTCTGCTGTGTTTCCTGAAACAGTGTGTGTGTGTGTGTGTGTGTGTGTCTTCAGAGGGGTCTTTTCTGAACAGAAAAGGCTGCCGTGCTGGGCAGCCTCTCACCTAGTGTATGGCCCAAGAACCACAGCTCTGTGTTTATGAGAAGGAAGAGGACAGGGATAGCACCAAATGGGAACCGTGAACTACCACTTGGGTGTTGGGTTCCCCTGTTACCAAGGAGCAACTCTTTAGTACATTTGGAGGATGAGAGATGAAACCGTCATAGTGCCTGCTGTGGTGCTGGCTAATTCAGGCAGTTAAACTGGTGGTGTCCGCTCCATAGGTTGACCATTGATCTGGATAGTTGTCCCTCCACCTTCCTGGGAATGGATGTGGCTCATGTAAAATGACACAGTATTTGAACAGCACCAACACATCATACTATATACTTTCGTTCATCCTTAGATTACTTATAACACCTAGTACAATGTAAATACTGTGCAAGAATTTATTAGGCTATGTTGGAAGAAAGACAGTCTGTACATGGCAGTAAATGCCATCCTTCTCTCCCCTCCTCCCGTAGTTTCAGTTTGAGGTAAATTGAGTCCATGATGTGGAGCCCTTGGATACGGAGGGCTGACTGTATTTTACCTACTCCCTTTTTCCTAAGTTGAGGAGGCAAAGTCACACACCAGCATCTTCTGAGGAATGAGCCCCATTGGGACTAAGTCACATGAGCCAAACCCAGCAAATGCTCATATACATATTGGGGAGCCGGCTTAACAGTTGCTCTCCAAGGAGTCTCAGCTGTGTTGCCCAGGCTTGACCTTGTAATCCTGCCTTAGTCTCTCAGGTAGCTGGATTCACAGACTTGTATCACTAAGCCCAGACTCATGATTTTTGGTGAATGATTACCAGCAGGACAGGCTGTCCCTGTCATGTGGGCTGGGTCCACATTCTTGCTTCCTAGAAGGGCAAGGGTCAACGGACTGTTGCCATGGGTCAAACACACTACCTGCTTTTGTAAGTTTTGAGATATAGTCGTGCTCATTGCTTTACATTCTATTTCTAGGTAACTTTTTTTTTTCTGGGTGCTTTTGAGATACAGAGACAGTCCAGCCTACAGAGCCACAGATACCCACTGTCAAGCCTTTTACAGAATTTTAACTGATCTCTACTTAGAGGAAGGCTTTCCAGGAGGCCTGAATGCAGCCAGCTAGGCGAGCTCAGAATCAGAGGGAGTGGCTGTGGCATCTCCCCTGTGGGCCCCGGAGAGCTTGGGGACACCTGTTTTCTTTCTTGGCTCTCTCTTGCTTGCTTCCCCATAGCTTCTTCGTACATTTGCATAGTTACCCCTTGTGTTGGTGTCTCTGAGCCCTGGCAAGCCCTGGTCACGATGAGAGACCATGGCATGTTCATAGGTCAGGAAGGGGACTCAGTGTCCCCTGACCTAGCCTGTTACATGTATGCCAAATCTTTTCTTATCGAATTTGGGAGCATCTTACTCAGTTCATGCATCCATTGGCCTTGCAATGGCACTAAAGAAAACTGATAGGAACTGTGTGTGGAGCTGCACACCTGGGATCCCATCACCTTAGGAAACCAAAGCAAGAAGGTCACAGGTTCAAGCCCAGCCTGGGCCACTTAGCCAGACACTAGCTTAAACATAAAAACGGGGAGGGAGGGCTTGGGTTATAGCTGAATGAGAAGTCTCTGGGTTGAATCCCTAGTGTCACAAAAAGATCAGAGAGAGAGAAAGAGAGAGAAAAGAAGGTTGAACTTAATTCATGTGGGAAGCATCCCACAGTGAAGGGCAGTGCCTGGGTGCCAGGTTTAGGGCCAAGAGTCGAAGGGTGAATGCAGAGGTGTCTGCATCAAAGTGCAGTCTGAGGAAGGCAACATCTGTGTCTCTGGGAACGTGTAAGAGACGCTGTCTTGGGCCCACTCTGGGGCCTGTAAGATCCAAGTCTTCATCCCAACCAGATCCCCAGGAGAGCTGGGAGCACTCCGGGAAGCCCTGGTCTGAGGGGCACTCAGGTTTTTAAGCCTTCACAAGAGACTGCCGTCCTCGCTGCGCTGCTCAGCGTGCGAGGCACGGTGCTGGGTGCTGCCTCAGCTCGGGAGTGATCGTCCTCAGCTGGCTGCGTGCTCCATGGAGGCAGAGGCCGGTTCCCTGTCTCTGTCACTGAGTTTCCAGCACCCACGCGTTGTCTGGCAGGGCGGGCATCCGGGGAACCTCGGCTGCGAGGTGATGAGTGGACGGAGAGCAGGAGGACACGCGCGAGACTGCTTGCCTAGTGGCGCTGGAGGCCGAGGTCTGGAAGGCTGCTCTTCCTCTAATCACAGAGCCTCAGCCCTGCCTGTGTTTTGTGTCACCCGAAAGAGGTGTTTAAGAGCAACAGTCAGCACCCAGGAGAGGGTCTGCTTTTGTGTTACGTGAGGTGTCTGGGATCAGCCTTGTTCCTGCCTTTTGCACTTAAAAGTTTTCATTTACAGTTTACCATTGCCTGGGCTTGGTGGCACGGTGCCTGTAGTCCCAGCTGTCGGAAAGGCCGAGGCAAGAAGATCGCTTGATCTGAGAAGTTTGAGACCCATCTCAAAAAAAAAAAAAGGATAACATTGTGACATTAAAGTATAAAATGGGCACATTTATTGTTAAGAGTAAAGACTTGAGGTCCAAGGAGATAGCTCAGTAGAATAAGCACTTGCCTGGCAAGTGCAGGGTCCTGAGTTCAATTCCCAGTACTGCAAAAACAAAAAAAGAATAAAGATTTGAGGTGTAGAGACATGTAGCAGAAAGCACTAGGTCCAGAGTTTCCAGGGCCTGGCCCTGGTCTCTGGTCAAGGTTGGCTTGCTGTGGACAAAGGAAAAGTGTCCCCTTTTCTGTGCAGGTGGGCAATAATATTTGTCTTGCCTGTCCCACAGAATGTGTACAAATTCTATATTAGTCACAGCCTTGAATTAATAATTTGCTGCTCCTATCAGCACAGTTCACACATAAATTGCCCATCAATATTAATATTGAACATGTATTGAATATTTATAGGCTGTATAAATAATAGCCATGACATGTAATAAAGAAGCCTGTAGAAAGATTACCTTAATCTCACTCACCACAATGAAACTTTTATTAAATAACTATTAAAATTTTATTTGCTTTTCACTTTTTTTGCATAGCTTGTATTATGTGTACTTTTTCTTATTAAACAGTTCTATTACAAGATAAAGTTTTGCCAACACAGTGAATTACATTGATGAATTTTATCTGTTGTATGTTGGATTGTGATAAAAATTTTCAAAGGTGCTGAAACTACTTTCTAGACAAACCTTTCAAGACAAACCTTTCACTTGCAGAGAAGTTAGGGAGATAGGGAGAGGGACAGTCCCTTTGTTCACATAGAAGAAGGGGCAGCACAGGGAGAAAATAGTTCCTCTTGGTGGTTTTCCTCAGCACACCTCACCCTGTGTTTGTGGTACCTTTATGTGCTGGTTATTATGAAGACAGTGGTGTTCTCCTATTCATGCTTTTTCACTGACTGCTGTGTACACTTTTATGATTTCTGCAGTTGGACTCCAAGCTGCAGAATGCTCTGGAAAGCAGCTGTGCTACTTAGCCTGGTCCTGGGCTCTGGAGCTGTGCCCAGCAGTGTGGATGATGACCCCGAGGATGGTGGCAAGCACTGGGTGGTTATTGTCGCGGGCTCCAACGGCTGGTACAATTACAGGCACCAGGTGAGAAAATGACTTTTTTCCTTTATGACACTGGCATCTGTAGACAATCCTGGCCTTTGTGAGGATTGAGAGACCATTTATGCATCTGTTAGGCTGGCAACGATGTGGAGAAACTGGACCCCTCACATGTTATCAAAGGGCTTATCAAACCATAAAGCCATTTAGAGAAACACTTTGGTGTTTCCTCTAAAATTCCCGTGGTGTCACCTTAGTCCAGTGCAGGGTTTCTCAGCCTGCGCACTTTGGCACTCGGGCCAGGCGAGCACTGCAGGGTGTCTGCAGCATCCTTGGTCTCTGCCCCTTATGTAGCAGTGGCATCACCCAGGCATCTGTAACAACCCAAAATGCCTCCAGATGTTGCTGAGTGACCTGGGGACAAGAATCACAGCGGCCCGACATCTTCATTTTATAGATAGGAGACCGAGGACTAGTGAGAGGAGGTGCCAAGGCTATATATAGCGCAAGCAGAGGCAGGCCTGAAGCCCTAGGCTCTGGCATATGCATCCCGCCCCCTCTGCCCTCCACACCTGGGCAGGGCTGCTGTCCTCACGCCTGTGCCCCCATTTACCTTTTGAAGATATGTCAGACTAGTCCCCAAAGGGCTGTGAGGCAGCAATTCGACTCCTAGGAACACATCCAAGGGAAGTGTAAACACGTCCACGTAGATGCATTGCAACTGCTCATGTCAGCCATATGGTGACAGCAAAGAGGAAATGTCCCCTGCGCTGGGGAGAACCTCAGACTCTTAGTCCCTCTTTACAGGTGGTTGGCTAGAGGGTAGGTCTTGGGAAATTCTCTTTTCTTTTCTTTTCTTTTTTTTTTGGGCAGGGGGGATATAGGGAACTGAATTTGGGATCTTGTGCTTGCCAGGCAGGCACTTAGTGCCACAGAGCTATAACCCCAACTCTGAAATTTTCTAGCAGCTACATAGCCCCTGTGCAGTTACATTTTAAAGCTAAAAGCACAGGCTGAATATCTTCCTTAAACAAGTATGTCCAAACCATTATCATTTTATCATTTCCACGCATAATCACAACAAAGGGTGAGATAACTCGCATTCTTTTTGGTGCTAAGTCATTGGAATCTAGTGGGTGGTACGCTCGAGCTGTGTCAGGTCCGACCAGCCGCGTTCCCAGTGCTGTGGCCAGTGGTCCCGTGACGATCATCAGGATAGCGCCTGTGTCCTTGGCCACCTACTGGTGCAGTCTGTCACCTTAGAACTGGGCAGGTGCATTTTCCCATGGTGTTTATTTTTATATCTGTTAAACACAGAGGAGCCTGATGTTGCTGAGACTGTGACTCATTCCTTGAGTGGGTTTTGTGTGTTAGCCAAACAGAAAATTTAGCTTGATTAAAAAGTTGTTAGGGTGGCAAAATGATCCCTATCCTTTAAAGATGTAACCACCCCTAGGAGAGGAGCCACCAGTCTCTGGCTGTTTGGCTGGGTCTCCTCCCAGCCCCCAGCCACGAGGTGAGTAGTTAGTTGTAAGTCTAGTGAACACGCATATTCTCAGTGGCTGTGGTTTTTATTCAATCTGCTGTAAAATAATATATTGGCTAAACATTATTAAATAGGATTTACTAATTATCCTTGGCTCTCAGAGAAAACCTCCCCACCCCTTTATTTTTTGCAGTACCGGGGATTGAACTCATGGCTTTGTGCTTGTCAGGCAGACACTTACGCGGCTGAACTGTATCCCCAGCCCTAGGAACCCTTTTTTATGGTTTTATTGGATGATAAAAAAAGGAATCAGGGTAAAAATAGTGGCCACAGACCAAGCTTTTTGTCCCTAACTAGAGGATGATGGCATTGAGGCTGTGTGCAGATGAACCGTGTGCCGCATTGTTGTGACCGTAGCTTGAGTCCCTGCTGGCCCGTGTCCGTTCTCAGCCTGCTGCCAACGTGTTTCCCCAGCACTGGAGGTTACACCCAGACGTCATTTGAGAGCGCTTTCCTCATAGGGCCTGGTGTGTCAGTGGGGGTTTCTATCTCCCTTGGATTAAGACAACACTCACTCACAATGGTCTCTCTTATTTAGGGAGGGTTAATACTGAGGTTATTGCTGAGCACTTTTCTCTGCTCTATGATGGTTATTTTAATTTTTTAATCATTTATTTATTTATTTGTTTGTTTATTTGGTCTAGAGTCTCGCTATGCAGCTGAGACTTGTAGTGATCCTCCTGTCTCAGCTTCCCCAGTGCTAGGATTATAGGCGTACTCCACCATGCCCAGTGTCAGTGGTTGGGCTGGCATGCCCTGGGTTCTGGGGCTGGCATAGCATGTGGTACCAGGGACAAACCCAGTCTTTGTGCTTGCCAGGTAGGTGCTTAGACTACTGAGCTATCTCTCCAGCCCTATGATGGTTATTTTAGATTTGTTTTGTCTTGACCAGGTTAGATTTTTGATTTCCCCCTTGAACAGATGGTGCAGTGGCTGGCCTTCAGTGTGCCAGCAGGACATTCCACCTCCAGCTGCCTGAGGGCAGAGTCCAGGGTCTGGGGACTGCTGTGTGCAGGCAGCTTGGGGCTGGGGTGGGGCACAAGCGGCTCTGGAGATGGAATAGGGCCCCACTAGGATAGCAGGGCTAGGAAGAAGGCACAGGTACTCTGGAGGTGAGGTGTGATCCCAGAATGTGCTCAGAGGAGCTCGGTAGTCAGAAGCTGCCTGGGAGCAGAACTGAGAGGAAGCATCCTCCCTCGGTCCTCCCCCGCGGGGCACAAGCAGGTGCCTGCACAGATGCTAGCCTGAGGCGCTGATGAGGCAAAGAACGCATGCAGACCTCCTGCTGCCTCTGACTGAGCTTGCAGCTTGTGTCCTCTCAGTCCCCTGACATTGCAAGAGGACTGGTCCTAGTGTGGGTGAAACTGATACGCAGGGAAGGCTCTTCTCAGCCAGCTAGCAAGGGGCAGAGCAGGGATTTGAAGTTAGGTAGTGTGGCTCCGCAGTTCATACTTTTTTTTTTATTACTTAAAGAGAATACAAAATGGTAAAAAACAAACAAACAAAAAAAAAAAAAACAGAAAGAAGAGGAAAAGAAAGGATAGAGAACTTTGCCAACTTCAACAAAACAGTAGGAACTCGACAATGGTTGCTGTACTGCATAATGTTGTCTTCAAATTAATGGTTCAGATTACTAGATATAAGCATGCAAAATTAGTTTAAAAAAGTTTAAGAAATTAAAGAACAAGAAAAAATTCATGCTTTAAGAATAGTTTTTCTTTTTTATTAAAAGAAAAACCCAATATGAATATATATATATATATTTTTTTTATTTAGGGAAGGGTCTACAGGGTGTTTAGAGTCTCACTGCTAGATTGGACTCTAGTGATCCGCCTGTTTACTCTCAAGAGCTGGGATTACGGCCTGCACCACCACGCCCAGTCTCAAGTGCTGTCTCAGCATGCCCTGAGCTCAGGGCCAGCCTGGCAGGCCCAGAGATTGAACCCCAGGCCCCTATACCTGCTTGCAGGTACTTTAATCTGCTGAACTACTTGGCTGGCTTTGAAGAGCTTTTTTTTTAATGGAAAAATTAGAAAAAAGTGAACACAAGAAGAGTGATTATTTAAAAATTGTAAATGTATTTGGTTGTTCCAGGGGCTCACGACACAACTTGGACTCATGGTGATCCTCCTGCTTTCAGCCTCCCCAGCGCTGGGATTACAGGCGTGTGCCACTATGCCTGGATTCCAGGGCCAGTGCAGCCTGCCCTGCGGGCAGGGCCTGCATGGCATGTGGTGCTGGGGATTGAACCCCGGTCCCTGTGCTTGCCTAAGCTTGCCTAAGGTGCATTAGTCAAAAGTGGTTATTTATATGGCTCAGGTCAGCAGTTTCTGACATCACAGTGGATTCCTGGGCGTGATTGACAGACTGGACACACTAGACATTTGTTGGGGACACTTTTTCCCCCCCGGCTGGTGTTCATGTATTCAAATCCAAGGTGGAAGGAGGTGGGTTCCTACGGGGTTCCCTCAGGCCAGGTCCAGGTCCAGAAGGGCTGGAGCATGAAAGGCTTTGTGGAGCAGATACTTGAGCGTGGCCTGAGGGCAGCAAAAGCATGGGTCTGGCGTAGCAAAGCCACATGAAGACAGAGGGCAGCCAAGCACTTAAGCCCCATGGTCTGCAACTGAGCTCCTTCCCAGTTCTCCACAGTCTTTGTACTGATGATCTGTCTCTACATAAGCCTTCCTGGTGGTTGTAAGATTGCTGGGGCAGCTCGGGTGTGGCATCCTAACAAAGAAAACCCTACGGAGGCCTGCTGTGCGTCTTAATGCCTCGCTGTCAGGAAGAGCATCAGTCCTTTTCCAGGACTTTACCCCTAGGTTGCCAGGCCGGAATTGTGTCATGTGTCACCACTGTTGAAATCAGCTCTGACTCAAGGAGGTTCCTGACTTCGACAGAAAGACGATGGCAAGAGGGCATGCCAGGACAGTGAGGGCTGCAGCCCCCAGAACCAGGCCTGACGGGTGGCGTGGGGGCTGGAAAGTGTGACTGCGGGCAGAGTGAGGTGTACCAGGGCCCGTGGGCCTGCTGAGTCAGCTAACTCCTCCCCTTGACAGAACCAGTGGCTTAGAGCTGAATGGAGAATTCCTACTGGCCCTGCCTTGCACAGCTCTGCACAGCAGGGGCCTGCCTGTCCCTCACCCCCAAGTCAGAGCCTCCTGCTGCTGTGTGCTCTGAAGGGCCAAGTGTAAATACTTGAGGCTTCGTGGGCTGAGGCCAGGCAGCAGCTGGTGGACTGCAGTGAGGGAGTGGACAGGATGAGCCAGCTGTGTGGTTCCCCGACAGGCTGCCCTGTGTGCTGTAGGCGCAAGGGCTGAGAGGGTGCTGAGCCCCGCCTGGGTGGGCTAGGGGCCATCAGGAGGCAGCACAGGGCTGGGGGAAGCGGCTTCGACTTGCATGGACCTGAGGTGTCTTGCTGCTCTCTGCATACCTGCTGTGTTAGTGGGAACACTGCAGCTCTTGCTCTGGGGTGGGTGGGGCTCAGCAAGGACCCTGCAGAGCCACAGCCTGGCCTCTGCGTGCCCAGAATGTGGGTAGGTCGAGAGAGGAATCGTGCAGACCTGGGCTGGGGAAGGGCCCCTCCCTGTGACTGGAGTGCCCTGCATATGGCCTGTGACCCCAGTTGTTGCCTTGGCAGTGTACAGTTAGCCACTGGGGCCAGGGACAGGAAGGGCAGCAGCCTGCATCGGGAGTCATGGGATGCCTTAGGCTGAATTCCACACCAGCTCTGAGTGCTGAGTTATGGCAGTCTCTGCCCTGCATTCCAGCCTTGCTCAGTTCCCCACCGGCGTCACCTCGCGTGGCCTTTCTGCTTTGTTTTTTGATTTGCATGTCATCCTTGCACAGGGGTCATGGTACTGTCTGTTGTGTGGCTCCAGTTTTAGTATAGTCAGCAGCATGGGCTCTCTGCCACGGGGAAGATTTCCCATAGGTCAGATGTGTCATAGGAAGCGCCTCAGGTGGCCTTTAGTACCACTTCCCAAGTGCCAGCGGGCTGGATCTCTGCTCCCACAGAGAAGCCTGTGAGTGAACGGGACAGCAGAGCTTCCCCGAGGACCCTAGGGAGGGAGAGCCCAGGCTGACCTGGAGACCCCAGTGTGTCTGGGACACGGGCGTGTCATCTTGCTGCCCATTTTCAAATGGGGACAAAAGTGCCTGCTTGCCCAGGTGACCCCGGGGCTCCCAGCAGTGCGCGGAGTGTGGAGGGCGCCCTGGCGCAGCAGACCCGCAACAGCTGACTTGGTCCTTATTTCCTTCATGGTGTCTTTGACACACTAAAGCATGCGAAAGGCTGCATCCTCATGACTTTAGAGAGGAAGAAGGAAGATAAATAAAGAAAAGCATCAGGTTGCCTGGCTCTCAGATGCTCTCTTGGTTTACCCAGCAGAGTCAGCTGATGCCTCGTATCTCATACATTAAACAATGCCTGATTATAGAAAATACTCAGTGACTATTTAAAAATGGTCATTTTTTAAACTTTTAGCCCTGCATCCTTTCCTTGGGCCTGTGTAACTGTAATTTTTCTCTCGCCCCTTCTCGAAGCACTGTCAAGGTATGGAGGCAGAAAGGAGCTGTAAACTCTGTAAACTGCCCTTTCCCATCTGTGAAAGGGGTGATGGTGACCTTTACCCCCTAGGCTGCTGTGGGAGGAAAGAGATCTCATCAGGAGACCTTAGCGCAAGCCCGGGATTTGTTTGCTTTCTGGTGAGCTACTCACCCGCCTGGAGCAGCTCTGGTCTGCTGGTCCCTGGACCTGTCTATTCCATGTTCAGCTCCTGCACCCGGAGCACTGTGACCCAAGGGTGACTACAGAAGCCATCTCACTGTTGGCCGAGCTTGGGGTGCTGAGTGCTGTTTGGGGTTGTGATGGAGGCCGGGACTACCCCGGGCAGGCTGCGGCTCGTCCCTTCATGCTCTCACAGGTCTTGTTCCAGGAAAGGAGGAATTAACGGCAAAGAGAAACTTACAAGCAGCATTTCCCTCTGTTCTCAAGTGCTTTCGATGTCCAGGAGAGCAGTGCAGGTCCTCTGAAATAAGGAAGCAGCATGCCTCACCCTTCCCTGTGTGCGCAGGGAGTCGTGTAACAGAAGGTGTCTGTGGCCCCTGAGACAGTTTTCTTCTTTTTTTTTAACTGGAGGTTAAAAATTTCTCATTGCAGTTCCTGAGTTTAATTGTTTTAATTTTAATTTTTTTTTTTTTTTTTTGGGTGGGAGAGCAGGTACAGTGTCTTTCTTTGTAGTTCAGGCTGGGCTGGAGTTTGCCACGTAGCCCAGGGTGCCCTCAAACTAGCCCTCCTGGCTGCTGGGATTACAGAAGCGTGCCACCATGCCTGGCCTGAGGGGAGCTTTTCAGTGTTCATTCCATTGTCTGAATAGTGACCACAGCAGACGCAGAATGACTCAGGCCAAGGAAGAACCCTGTGAGCTGCTAAGCTTCTTTTCTATTTTAAGTTTTTAAGAAATCTTTTATTTATTTGGTACAGGGACTTGCTGTGCAGCTCAGATTCATAGTGATCCTCCTGTCTTAGTCTCCTCAGTACTGGGGCTACAGGTGTGTGCCACCCAGCCCTGTCTTGGTGGCTGTCATGGTGTGCCTAGGGTTCCAGGGCCAGCATGGTGGCATGTGGTACCAGGGATTAAACCCAGGTCCTTGTGCTTGCCAGGCAGGCCCTTAGATGGCCAAGCTATCTCCTCAGCCCCTAAGATTTTTTATTCTTTAGTGAGCTCTCACTAGTTCTATATTTGTGTAATTAGTTCGGTGTGAGACTCGCAAGGTCTTGCTAGGTAGACAGGCTGGATTTCTGCTTCAGTCTGCCAAGTGCTGGGTTGACAGGTGTGTGTCCTCATGTCCAGCCACTGATGACTTTTTTTGTATGTTTGCTTGTTGAGACAGGGTCTTGCTGTGTAGTTGAGGGTGGCTTTGAACTCTGGCCCAGGCTGGCCTCAGACACAACAATGCTCCTGCCTCAGCCTCCCGAGGGCTAGGATTACAGCAGTACACCGCTGTACCTGGCACCTGCTAACCTTTGAACCCACTGGCTTTTCATCACTCTCAGTTATTCTGTTTTTGAGGCCTAAATCCAGAATTCCCACATCAGCCTCCCCTGGGAAGTGGCAGTCCCGAAAACCTCACACAATCCTTCCTTCCAGGCTGACGCGTGCCATGCCTACCAGATCATTCACAGAAATGGGATCCCAGATGAGCAGATCGTTGTGATGATGTATGATGACATTGCCAACTCTGAGGAGTAAGTAGGGGGATACTTTGAACTTGGTGATAAAGTACAACGTTAGAGATAACAAGTGGCACCTGGCGTAGAGTTTACACCGCCAGCCAGATGGGAGGTGTCAGGCTCCCCTGGCAGGCTCCCTGATGTGGTCCCTGGAAGAACACTGCGCCACGGCCCTTCACTGAGATCCACCCCCGGCTATCTGAGCTTTCAGCCTTGTGCCCTGGTGTTCAAGCCTTAGTTTTTGTCTTTTTTTCTGAGAGGATTTTTGCCCTGAGATCCCTTGGTGAGAGTGTGTGGTGTGCGTTGCCTCTGCTTTCGCCCTGTCATGCATTTCCAGAGCTCTGACCTCCCTGCTCTTACCCACGCTGCTAAAGCCACGGGCACAGCGATGGCCGTGCAGGCCACGATGATAAGTGTCTCCGGCAGACGTGGTTTACTGCTTTTTCACCGAATAGGGATGTATTATAAAGAAAGATTTCAGAGGCTTCTCACACTTTGTATTTCATCTGTATCCTTTAATTTTCAGAAACCCCACTCCAGGTGTTGTGATCAACAGGCCCAACGGCTCGGATGTGTACAAGGGCGTCCTGAAGGACTATACGGGAGAGGTGAGCACACTCGGGCCCGGAGCCGGCAGGCTGCGCTTTGGTCTCACTGCAGATTTTTATTTCCTTCTTGTTTTTCTAGAATCAGAACCTTGGCAGACTGATTTCTAGTCAGTGTTTCAGGTTTGTCTTAGGACTGGTGCTTCTGAAGTAGATGAGGAGAGATTTGCTTGTTTGTGTTTTGTTTCTTGGTACTGGGTGGATGTCACACATTCTAGGCAAGCATGCTACTGTTGAACTCTCTCCCTGTCCCTATTGTTTTATTATTTATTTATTATTATTATTATTTTTTGCAGTACCAGGGATAACACTCAGAACCCTGTGCTTGCCAGGCAGGCAGGCACTTATGCCACTGAGCTATATCCCCAACCCTGTCTCTATTTTTATTTTTGTAGAACTGGGGATTGAACTCAGGCCCTTGCACTTGCCAGGCAAGTGCTTATTCCACTGAGCCATCTTCCCTGCCCTCCTGTCTCTATTTTTTTGTAACAAGGTCCCCCTATGTTGCCCAGGCTGCTCTTAAACCCTGAGGCTCAAACGATCCTCTTTCCTTAACTTCCTGAGCAGCTGGGACTGCAAGTGTGTACCACTAGGCACTGCTCACCTCTGAGAGTTTTGGTGAAAATGGAGTATTCCAAATACATTGCAGTCCACAGATATTTACTTGTTAATCCTTTCATGTTTCATGCCTATTTCCTTCCATAGTACCCTGATTTTCTTGCTCTTAATTTGATTATAGATTATTTATGATTAGCTTTCTCTGCCCCAGGACCGGAGCACAATATCTCAAGATTTTCCTAAAGATGGATTTTGTTAATTATTGTTATTCTTTGTTTTGTTTTTTTGAGACAGGGTGTTGCTATGCAATTCAGGGTGGCCTCCAGTTCACTGTGTAGCCCAGGCTGGCCTTGAACTCTGCCAGCCCTCCCGCCTCAGCTTCCCAAGTGCTGGGATTACAAGCTTGCGCCACCATACCTGGCATAATTATTACTCTGTATCACCTACACAAATGGTTATATTCCTCCAGTTGGTTGGTACCATATCAAGTGAAATATTTAATAATACTATAGTGAGTTTAGTCTCATGGGTTTCATAGTCTCTGTTTAATCTCTGAATTGTTTGTTGCAATAAAGAAATATTTATTTAGACTTTAGCACTGCTTTTGGATTTTGTTTCCTTTTTTTGTTTGTTTTGCTTTGTTTGAGACAAGGGCTGTTGGTGATCCTCTTGCCTCAGCCTCTTTCGTGCTGGGGTTACAGGTGTGTGCCATCACGTCTGGCCCCATTTTTGTTCTCAATTCAAATTGAACATAACACGTGCAATACAGTTGGTCCTATCCTAATGAGATTGTTACTATGTGGTTAATATGAGGAAAGGTTGGACTCTGGGGAGTACGATTTTTGATCCTATTTCTTTTTTTTTTTTTGGTATTGTAATGATCAGATATCAATTTTACACAATTCTCTGTACAAGCAGTGAATCCCCTTGGGACACAGCATCTTAGGCAGCAAGCAGGATGCCCATCTCCTCCCTGGAGTGCAGGGCCCTCGGGTGTTCCCCGCTGTGCTGTTTTTCCCAACTGTCCCACTTTGCTGTTCTCCACCAGATCCCTGGTGATCAGGGGGCGTGGCAGCTTTGCCCAGTCACCACCAGCCACAAACAAGATGGCACTTACGCTGGTGGCATGCACACGCCCCGAGAGTGCCGTGCTTGCTGTGCTCCCAGAGGTGTGTGGTGTGGCCTGGGCCCGCTGCCGGCTCTGGGAGCTGCCCTGGCAGGACTGACAGTGGCCTCTGCCTCTGCCTCTGTTCCTGCAGGATGTGACCCCAGAAAACTTCCTTGCGGTGCTGAGAGGGGACGCAGAAGCAGTGAAAGGCAAAGGGTCTGGAAAAGTCCTGAAGAGGTAACGTGGGGTGGGAAGCCCGGCACGGGGCTGGAGCTCCTTCCTTCCCGAGGTGCTTCATGCTGCTCGCCCAGGACAGCTGCATGGCAGTGATGTTGCCGCAGCTGCTCTTGACAGCCTTGTGCTGAATTAGGCGCCCTGGGTCCTTCTCTTCGTTCTTTGTTTTAGGCACAGTATGAGGGATTGAACCTAGAGACTTTGCATAGAACTACATTTCAGCCCTTTTTCTATTTTTTTATTTCAAGATGGGTTCCTGTTAAGTTGTCCAGAATGGTTGTGAACTTGCGATTCTCCTACTTCAGCTTCTCTTAGTCATCCTAAACGGCTGGGATGATAGGCATGTGCCCCTACACCTGGCTTCCCCTCGTTATTCATAAATGTTTCCTGTAGCGTAAGCCGCTATCTTCGTTGCCTGTGGAGCACTGGTCTGCCCATGACCAAGGAAGCTCAGAGACGGGTGTGACTCCCTGCAGGGGCCAGGCTGCAGCCCCCCACTTGTGCTCTGTTCATAGGTCAGCCCCATGAGAAGGTCTAACATTTGCACTGAGGAAAACCAGCCCTAGGGTTTGCCTTTCTGGTTGTGGGCCAGAGATTCTCACTACTCCCTATTTCCTTAGGTAGCATTTGTCAAGAACCCCAGGTAGTGTTTTCTTGTAGGCTGAAAGGGAAGGAAGCCTGGGCATGAGCTGAGCTTCTGTGAGAGCAGACAGGGACATCTGTGCCCGCGACCTGAGTGTGCTCCCAGGGGATCCCTGCAGCCTGACACAGTGTCCTCCTGGGGGAGCCCTGGGGAGCAGGAGGAGCACCGGGGGCCCCGGTGGGGAGGTCAGTTGTAATGCTGCTTGTCTGTGCATCCTGGAGACTGTGGCCACTTGAGGAGAAGCCCTACTTCTGAGCCCCCCTCGCTTTGGCCCTACTCTGCAGATCCTACGGGGCTGCCAGTCAGCGGTCTTACTTTCTTTCCAGCCCTTGTGCCGCTCCAGGGCTCCAGGCTGGGCTTCTAGGCTGGGGCAGAACAGCAGCCGGGGACAGAGAGGAGGCCACACCTGGACCTTGGGTTCTCCTTCCACCCTCACTGAGCAACCATAATCTTCAAACGTCTCAACTTTTCAGAGAACTGGAAATAGAAATAGGAAACCATCACCCCTGGTTCTCATCCTCTCTTCTCTCCTGGCAGTGGGCCCCGGGATCATGTGTTCATTTATTTCACTGACCATGGAGCACCTGGGTTACTGGCTTTTCCTAGTGATGATGTGAGTATTGCTTTGCACTGTGTGCACATGCATGTGTGTGTGTGTGTGTGTGTGCGCGCACGCGCACGCGCGTGTGTATGCGTGCATGCTGGAGATTGAATGTGCCAGGGCTTTACACATGCTAGGTCAGTGCTCTACTGCTGTGCTACACTCCTGGCCATTTGTCTTACCATTTTAGAGACAAACTTGGAAAATAGAAAACAAAACCTGTTGTACTGAAATGTACCCTGTTGTGTGTGTTTTCTAATGTCCCGCCACAGGTTTGCACGTATGGCAGGTGTGTGTGTGTGTGGGGGGGGTGTGCATAACAACTCACAGGCTTATCAAGGACATCTCTTCCAACCTGTGTCCCTTACATGTCATAGCAGCAGGAGGTGTGTCAGGCCAGGGTGTATCACACTAGGCCCAACAGAGTTATCGCTGGAGAAGCACATTCTCCTCCTTTTGTAATATGTGAATAAGACTCTTGAGCTGACACCTTGTGCTGTTCACCATGGGTACTTGTGAGTGTCTGTTGATGGCCCATCCCACTGGTGGCTCGTCTGGGTGTGTCGTTCAGAGTGCTGGTGTTCTTTCGTTGCAGCTCCACGTCAAGGACCTGAACAAGACCATCCGTTACATGCATAAGCACCAGAAGTACCAGAAGGTAACGGCAGCCGGGGCCACCCTGGGGAGTGTGGAGGTGGCAGAGGGAGCAGAACCCCATCATACCCTGGCTGTCTGGGTTTTCTGAAAAGGGTTCCTGCCAAGTAGCACAGACCCTTGGTGTCCTGCAGTTTATGCTGTGTGTGATTCTAGGATCTCGGCTGTTTGGTCAGGATTTGGCTTATTCACCAGTGTGGCCTCACCACTGGGGTGGCCCTCGCAGTGTCAGGGAAGGGCTGTCCCAGCCAGGTCTGGGGACTGCACGGGAGATGGCTGTGCCTAAGATTGTCTCCAGTTTGGGACAGTTGGGGAGGAACACGACACCATCCCTATTATTTTATTTCTGCTTTTGTCCTCTTACCTCTCTAACACCCTTCATAGAAACTATGGAGGGTGGGGTGCCCAAAGTGAAAACCCAGAAGGACGGCCTTTGGAACCTCTCCCTGGAGGAGTGGTGAATCTGTATCTGATGCCCGTAGCCTCGGAGGGCCTCATGTTCCCCGCATTGTGTGGGCCAGGAGATTGTTCTACCCTGCAAGTGATGAATGTGTTAGACGCCTTGCCAGTGGCTTTCCTAGCCCAGGGCAGGAGCCTCTTTAGTCTCCCTAAAGCCAAAATGAGAGGCTCCAGCACGGGTGGCAGGAGCAGCAGGGCCCGGAAACGTTAGCAGGGCTGAGCAGGTCTCACCTGTCATGTCTGCCTGGCAGATGGTGTTCTACATTGAGGCCTGTGAGTCCGGCTCCATGATGAACCACCTGCCCCAGGACATCAATGGTAGGTGGGCGATCTGGGCTGATCAGCGGGCACCAGACGCTGCTGTGGGGAAGCGAATGCACCAGGTCTCAGGGCCTTCGGGGGCAGCCTAGGGCGGGCATGGCTCTGGGCTAGCTCGAGCTTCACTGTGTGTTTCCTGGTCCTAGCGTAATACTTATGTCCACAGCTGCGTGGGCTGTGGAAAAACACAGTCCTTTTGATGTACTGGTCACTGACTGTTCTCAGGCAGGCAACTTCAGGTGACTTCAGTTGTCCCCATCGTGGGGTGGGTGAAGAGAGATTCGTGCCAGGAGCTGTCAAGTTACACTTTGTATGATAATTTGTCCAGCAAAGTTCAGAGTCCATGGTTCCTGGGTATGATGGGGTAAACAGAGTAAATGGCAGCTGTTCTAAAGCTTTAGTCCCACTGAGCATTTTTAAAATTAATGAAATTTATCATTATTTTGTATTTGGGTGGTATGGGGGATTGAAACCTGGACCCAGGGGCTCGCCCATGCTAGGCAAGTGCATTACTTGTGAATTACATCCTCAGCCTATATCTGAATATTTATTTAATGTTAACACACTCTCTCTTTCTCTGGAAGCCAAATTAGGCCTGTATTTGCTTTTTTTAAAATTTAGTGCAGGGGGTGAAACCCAGGGGCTCATGCATGCTCTCTAGCCCGGGCTATTCCCTATTCCATTTTTTAAGAAAGCATTTTCATTTACTTATTGCTGTACAAACACTTGTCATTGGCTTCTTCTTTTTTCTTCTACATCTAATTTCGGATGCGTCTTTGTGCTGGTGGACAGGGCTGGTCACAGTTGTACCCACCCATTTCCACCTCCCTGCCCTGTGCTGTGTAGGTGGCAGGTGGGCTGCAAGGTCCCCAGGGGAGAAGGAAGGACCCCAGCTGCTGTTGTAGTCCCTGGCAGGGTGTGGGCTGTGACTCAGAGATCCCTTTGATTGATTCCTCACAGTTTATGCAACTACTGCCTCCAACCCCAGCGAGTCGTCCTATGCCTGCTACTATGACGAGAAGAGGTCGACATACCTGGGTGACTGGTACAGTGTTAACTGGATGGAAGACTCGGACATGGTGAGCCCTTGGGGGACCCGCCGGTCACCTGCAGTTTAACGGCCAAGCTCTTGTCCCTGCAGGCCCTCACACTTCCCCTTTTGCAGGAGGATCTGAGCAAGGAGACACTCCACAAGCAGTACCAGCTGGTGAAGTCCCACACTAACACCAGCCACGTCATGCAGTATGGGAACAAGGTCAGTGGCCTCCCATGCTCTCCCTGTTCCTCGAGCTCCAGGCAGACTCACCCCAACCTTGGCTCTCGGTGAAGCAAAATAGATCCAGGTGATGCGTGGCTAAGGAGGGACAGCTCTGCCTTGCATGGCCTCAGTGCTAGGCACGCTGTCAGGCTCAGGACCAGGCCTCCCTCAGGTCAAACATCAGACTTTTGGCAAATGATGTGGCTGTCTTGAGACTGTGACCGCACGGCCCACAGGGTCGCTGGCACGTGAGAGAAAGCCTACTAACCCAAGCCTGGCCTGGCTCGCCGCTCATGGAAGTAGAAGTGCCTGCCAGGCCTCCGATCAGGTCTCCTGCTCTGCAGCCCGTGCCGTGGACGCTCCTAGGTTCTATGGGGTCATTGCTTTCCCTTTTGGATAAATTAGAGATGTTTCCTCTGCCTCCATCCTCACCCAGAGGAGACTGGGGTGGTCCGTAAGGGCTGCCAGACTGTTGGTGGTGTGGCCTTAGCAGTGCCAGTGGGCGAGACCATGGTGCATGCGTGCATGTGGAAGACTGGGCTGCCACGCCTGGTTCTGCATTCCGTGGCAGCTACCACTGTTGGAGAGCTCAGTCCCAGAGCCCAGCAGGGTGTCTGAGTGGGTGTGAGAAAGAATGGGGTAGGGACGCACCGCAGGGCAGGGGTTGCCCTGGTCCTGCAGCTTCTGCATGAGGATTTTTTTTTTCTCCTGCAGCACCCTTAGCATTGGCTATCTTTAGTGTTGGGAGCTGTGACATTTTTCCAAATTTTGTGTTTGTGTGTATTTGTGTGTTTAGTTTTGCTTTTTAAAAAAGTGAATCTAGGACAAGGTGTGCAGGGTATACAGGGTGTTCAGGGTCTTACTATGTAGATCGGACTCATAGTGATTCCCCTGTTTTCAGCCTCCCAAGTGCTGGGATCACAGGTGCACATCACCACACCCAGTTTCAATTGCCATCTCAGCACGGCACACGGGATCAAACCCCTGCTGCTGTGCTCTGCTGAAGCAGGTGCTTTAGTCTGCTGAGCTATCTGGCCAGCCCTAGTTTTACTTTTAGAACTGTTTCTAGAGGATTGTTGCTTGGCTGGGGGACAGAAATGCCTGTAGCGTTTCCCTCCCACTGGCTGGAAGGTCTGTGCTAAGCTGTGCTAAGCTGTGGGGCACGCAGGCCTGAGGCCGAGTGTCAGCCCAGCCACTCTGTGCCTTGCTCTGCCCTTCTTATGGGGCCCAGGCTTTAGCTCCAGCCTGGACACAAGCTTGGCAACCCCTGCTGACAGATCCATTTCTCACATCGGAGACTTCCGTCTGACCTGAATTGTTGTCTCTCCTCCCAGTCCATCTCTGCCATGAAAGTGATCCAGTTTCAGGGAGTGAAGCACAAAGCCAGCGCCCCGATTTCTCTGCCTCCAGTCGCACAGCTTGACCTCACTCCAAGCCCAGATGTGCCCCTGGAGATCATGAAGAGGAAACTGATGAGCTCCAACGACTGGAAGAAGTCCCAGACACTCATTAAGCAGATCCAGCAACATCTGGATGTAAGTAGTGTTCGTGGGGACCCTTCGCAGGGCCGTGCCCCGGGCAAGGTGGGCAGGGTCATGAGGGCGGGCCCTGCCTGCTACTCACTGCTACCCACCATTGCTCAGAGCCTGCTGGCAGAACTGGCAGAGCTGAGGAAGGACGGCTTCTGGAGTCTGGGGAGTGCTCAGGGCCCGTGGCTCTGGGCCACACATGGTCAAGCGCACAGTGAGCTGTGTGTGCACCTGTGCAGCTCAGACCTGAAAGACGCAAACTCACTGGGGAGGAGTGAGCCCGAGACAGGTTGGGAAGTGAGTATGGAGCAGTGTCCGTGATAGGCTGCTGTTTTTCATCTGGGGGAAAATGAAGCCCCTGTTGCCTGACCATCGATGGTTTCCTGAAGTGGCAAAGGTGCCTACAAAACATGCAGAGTCATTCATGGGACAGCAGTCTGCTGGGCTTAGTTCCACAGCTTGCTTCGGGTTTTAGCTGTAAACATTTTGGGATGCTGGGCGATCCCGGAAGGCAAGGAATCACAGCTGCTGCAGAAGCCTTGCACACGCTTCTGCCTTCTTCAGAACAATTGTTGGCGTTTCTCTTCACGCCCCTGGGGCAGTGGGAAGACAAGTCTCAGTGCTCCATGGGTCCCAGAAGCTGCATTGAGTGCACTACATCTTTTTTTGTGTGGTACCAGGGATTGAACTCAGGACCTTGTGCTTGCCAGACAAGCACTTATTCTACTTGGCTATCTCCCCAGTCCCTGAGTGCACTACATCTTGCAAAGCTGTTTCTCTGCAGGTTCGACGCATTATTGAGAAGTCCGTACGCAAGATCGTCTTCCTGCTGGCCGAGTCGGAGGCTGAGACCGAGACGCTTCTGTCTGAGAGAGCCCCGCTCCTGGAGCATGACTGCTACAAGGAGGCGGTGACGCACTTCCGCACACACTGCTTCAACTGGCACTCGGCCACGGTGAGGGCGTGTGATCCTGCCTCAGGCTAGCCTCGTGCCACCCGCCACACATCTCCTCTGGACGCTCTAGGCGGGCTATGGAAACAGGGGCCTCATTTCAGGGTCTCAGCTGGAGCTGACAGGAATATGAATGCCCTAGTTCAGGACCAAGTCTTGCCCCAGAGCAGCGGGTGGGAGAGTCCTTCACAGTCATGGATGACAACTGCCACTGACAGTGGCCCTGAGGAGCACCTACTTCTCCCCACCCTGCTGCAGTCCCTCCCAGGCCCGCCACTTTCTGCATGCTCTCCCAGCTGGGTCCCCCACAAGCTCTCTCCACCATGTGTAGTTGAAGTCAGTGGAGGAGGAGGGAAAAAGGAAGTTTCCAAAGAAGGGAGAGACTTGATAGGTGTCTAAAAAGCCTGGTACCCTTTCCTAAGGGCTACTTGGCTCCCGCTAGAAGGTTGGCCAACTGTGGCCTGCAGACCAAGCCCCACCCAAACTCTCTTCTTCCCCCTTAGTCAGATTTTATAGTATCAGGTTTCACTGCAGCACAGCCATGCTCTGCTCAGGGACCTCCTGTCTGGGGCTGCTTTCATGCTGTGGCAGGGTAGACGTCTGTAGTGACTATGGTTCATCCTGATCTTGCTTTCCTGCCCTCCCGAATTGTTTAAAATGAATCTTCTTTCTCATGGGTATTCTCAGACTGCCCGAAGTTCTCCTAAGATAAACATTGCTGGTTACATGAGTCCTCCTCAGCGCTGTGGCCTGGCATTCACATACTGCCCACCTCCCTCCTCGGTGTACCTGTCCCAGAACAAGGTTCCAGAACAAAAGCAGAGTTCCGGGGGATGTTGGAAGTTCAGACTGAGGCGCAAGAGCAGGCTATGTGCAGACCCTGGCATGGGTTCATGTTTCTCAGGAGGGGACCTGCACATGTCCCCAGATTATCAGAGGGAAGAGGGGATCTAGGAGCCCCCAGCTCAGAAACTTTGTCCCTGAGACTGAAGAAGGAGAGCCGTCCCAAGTTTTTTTTAAGTGTGGACTGCAGGGTGAGCTGAGATGTGTGATTCTCTTTGGTCTTCTTCCAGTACGAGTATGCCCTGAGACACTTGTATGTCCTGGCCAACCTGTGCGAGAAGAAATATCCGACTGACAGGTAAAGCAGCACTAACCTCTGAGCGGTCGATGTCTTTCTGAAAGTAGAAGGGAGCATGCCGCTGTGCCAGGGAGACGCTGCCCACGGAGTGCAGGACAGCCGCATGCTCGGTGACACTGTTGGCTGTGACTGCTCCTCCTGGGATTGTGTCTGTCGTCCTTCTCACCGAGCTCTCCTTCCTGTCTCCCACAGGATAAAGTCGTCCATGGACAAGGTGTGCCTTGGTTACTACTGAGCAGCTGCCTTCTCGACGCTTCTCCGGGTGTGACACCGTCCCTTACAATGTGTCACCCAGAGGCTGTGGAGGTGGAGCCAGTGGGAAGCCAGGCAGTTCAGGCCGGCCAGGGAATGTGGTCAGGCTGCCTAGCCTCCCCCAGGCCTCTGTCACAAGATGCTGGCCCCCTCCTGTCCAGTCTGCAGGATGTATGAGAAGCTCCAAAGAAGCCATGGTTGGGTGGGCAAAGCTACTGGGAGGCCTGATTTTCTTAAGAGCTTCTTCTGCCCATTAGTTTTCAAGAGCAAGAGGCTCATGGGGGCTTCTGTAGCCAGTGAGGAATCTTTGTTCTGAGAAATTTGAAGCTGACTCCTTTTTGAAGTCTTCAGATGATTTTATTGAAGAGGGCTATAAGCCCTCACATGGAAAATTATTTTTAGAAAATAATCTTTTGATTGCTTTTGTATTTTATTTTGCAATAATGGACAAGTCTTAAGAAAAATAAAGATTTGTCATTGAAATCCAGTACCCCTTTCTGGTCCCTGACTTTGTCATTTATCCCCCTGGCTCCCCCGGGGGTGCCTGTGTCTCCTGTTCTCCTGGACTCATGCTTCTCCCTCCTTTTCTTGGCGTCTGAAGTTCTGCACTCTGGACGTTCTAGCTTCTGAGTCCCTGCCTTATGCATCCTCTCTTTCCTTGAATACCTTTCCCTGCTTCTGCACAGACCCTTGGCTGGTCTGACAGTGCTCGTCGTGCCTTGGAGTTTCCACAAAGCCCACTGAAGTCCGTGCATCTCTGACCACAAGGTTGGGCTGGACTGACACCAGATGCATCTGCCCCATACGCCAGTGCTGCAGTGGTTTTTTTTTTTTTTTGTCTTTTTGAGACAGGGTCTCACTGTGCAGTTCAGGCTGGCCTTAAACTCACTTTGTAGCTCAGGCTGGTCTCGAACTCACAACAGTCCTCCTGCCTCAGCCTCCTGAGTGCTGGGACTATAGGCCTGCGCCATCACGCCCGGCTTCTGCAGTGGTTTTGTTAAAGATGTGTGACAGTCCCACCACCGGTAGCCAGTGCGATACCTTGCCATAATAAAAAAGGAATGGGGGCTGGGGAGATGGCTCAGTGGAATAAGCACTTCCCTGGCAAGTGCAAGGGCCTGAGTTCAATTCCCAGTTCTGCCAAAAAGAAATAAAAAAATTAAAAAAAGGAAGAGGGCCAGTGAGATTGCTCAGTGGACTGCCTGCTTTGCCAAGTGCACGGATGGGGTTTCAATCCCCAGTCCCACATGTTGTGTTGACCCTGTTGGGGGGTTGGGGAGCTGGTATACTGAGCCATGGAGTTTGGACCTAGTGGCGCATGCCTGTAATCCCAGTGCTGGGGAAGCTGAAAATAGGATCAGTATAAGTCTGAGCTGCACAGTGAGACCCTGTACCAAATACGTAAATGAAAAGAAAGAAGAGCATACACTTGCTACAGCATTAAGACAGCTCAAGAAGGGTAGTGATGAAGACGATGGATTATACAGTTCTTGTGTATTAAATGTCCAGGATATGTAAATCTGCACAGACAGGATAGTTCAGTGGGTCCAGTGTCTAGGGACAGAGGGAACTGGGGAAGGAACTGCAGATGGGTATCAGGTTTCTTTCGAGGGTGATGAAAATGTTCCAAACTGGCAATGGTTATACAATTTAAGTCCGCAATCAGCCCTTGAACAATACACACTTGAACTGTACAGGTTTGTTTAGACACATTTGTTTTTGGAGATTTGAGAGAATTTGAAAACAGATGACTCATATAGCCTAGAAATGTCAAAAAATATTGTATGTGAAATCCATGTATGTATACTGTCATTACTATAAAATATACACAAATCTATTATGAAAAGTTGAAATTTATAAAAATGAGACCACACATCTTGCCATTTGTGGCTGAGAGAAATGCAAAGAAACATAAAAGTGTATTACAAAGCCAGAGCTGGATCAAGCTAACCATGGTTCATGTCATTGTGACAGTTGTGCTGCTACCTCTTGTTTGACCCCAGGAATGTGAGTGTCCACTGCTACTGTCCTGGACGCTGAGCATTTCCACATGAGCAAGTTGTCTCTCTAGAGAACCATGTGTCATAGTAAAAAGTGACCTCTGTTCTTGGTATTTTTCACTGGATTTATTGTGTTTAAAAGTGTTAATAGACTTCTCAGGAAAGCTCCCAGTCAACAGTAGGCTACTAGAAGTTGGGTTTCTGGGGAGTCAAAAAATTGTACACAGATTTTCAACTGATTGAGGGTTGGTGGCCCCAATTCCTGCATTGTCTAAGGGTCATCTGTCTGAAAAATTATTTCTGTTTTTTTTTTTTTTACTGAACCAGGGATTGAACTCAGGCCATTGTGCTTGCCAGGGAAGCTTACCAACATTTCTGTAAACAAAATTATTTTGCTGCAACAAAACATACTAGCTAAGTATCTTATAAACAAAAGATCTTTCTCTCACAAAGCTCTGAAAGCTAAGAAGTCCAGAATCCAGGTGTATATGTGTGGATTCTTAGATATTTATACTTGGACTGGAACTCAACATTTGTTGCCTACATGACTCAGATTTGGCCTGTGGGAGTGCCTTCAGATGCCCTTTTCACATATCTCTCTGTCCTCATTAACACAGATGGTTCTTGGTTTGAGGACTTACTTACCTTTGGTCACAACAGGATATCCTAGGCTTATCTTCTATATTTCCTAACTTGGTCCTAGAATCTGGACTGCTTCCTTTGGAAATTTGTGTTAGAAACAAAGATGTGGGTACCCAATGTGTTAGTTGCCTCCAGGGTGGTGTGGCTTTGACGCCTTCCCAACTGGCAGAACAGGGAAATGTGCATGTACCTGACCCCATGTGTACTTGGACAGGCCGCACTATGGCTAAGTTCATACTGATGTCTACAAGCTATTATCATGTATATCATTCCAGCTTCTTGCCCTTTCTTATCTGCAAACTCCCACTTCATCAGAGAAAAACATGGTACCCACCAGCCACCATCCACTGCATTAAGCATTTGATTTCAGTATACATGTGTAGCAGGATCAGAAGTTCCCCATTGGGTGACCATGTTTTTAAGGACACCAACTTCCTTCCACGCAATTGCCTTTTGAGTAACTGTCTTTACCTTTACAGTTCATTTCTGAAACTCGCTCCCTCAGTCAGCTCCTCCCACCAATAATGTAGTTATGTTCTCCCCAACTGTGTTCGAATTCTGGGATTCTCTAAAACATGAAAGGGCTCTTTTTAAAATAGCACACATTAAGGCTCACTCTTTATGCTGTGAAGTTCTATGATGATAAATGCTTAATGTCAAATATCCACCAGGACATTTTGATGCAGAGTAATTTCACTGTCCTAAAAGTCCTCTCTGCTTCAGCTACCCAACCTTCCCTTCACCCCAGCCCCCGGGCAACCACTGGGCAGTTTTGCCATTTCCAGACACCAGTCACATGCTT
Source organism: Ctenomys sociabilis (assembly GCA_004027165.1). Classification (NCBI taxonomy): domain Eukaryota; kingdom Metazoa; phylum Chordata; class Mammalia; order Rodentia; family Ctenomyidae; genus Ctenomys; species Ctenomys sociabilis. The sequence goes on along the minus strand of PVKA01001955.1, from coordinate 90,331 downwards.
TGGTCGTATACTATATAACCTTATCGAGTTGGCTTCTTTCATTTAGTAAAATGCCTTTAAATTTCTTGTATACCTTAGCATGGCTTGGCAACTCTTCATCACTGAATGAATTCCCCATACACATGTGCCATCAGTTGTTTGTTCACTTATTGAAGGATTTCCTGGTTGTTCCCAGTTTTCTAGAAGCTTCCTAGAAGCCTTAAGGGGCAGTCTTCATGTGGACCTAACTGCAACTTAGATCTGTAAGCCACAGGGTGGTGATTATCAGACCACTATGTGAGAAGCGATCAGTGCATCTTCCAAGGTGACCGCACTACGCTGTGCTCTCACTGGCAATGAATGAATGAAGGTTCTTGCTCTGCCTCTTTGTCTAGATTTATTGTTTGTCTTTTTATTTTTTTCCCATTCTAATCATCACTGTGTTTCCACAGTCTGGGTTGTGAATGTCCCCTAAAGGCCCATTTGTCAAAGGCTTGGTCCTCAGTTTGATGCTAGTGGGAGATGGTGGAACCTTCAAGAAGTAGGGCCTCATGGGAAGTCTTAGGTCATGGGGGGTGTGTCCTCAAAAGGGATAATAGGACCCCAGCCCCCCTCTCTTCTGCACCTGGCCTTACTGAGGTGAATGGGCTTCTTCCACCTGCCCAGAGCAATGGAGCCAATCAACAATGGGCTGAACCTTTTAAAACTGTGAGCCAAAATAAAATTTTCCTCTTTCCTTTTTCTGTTTTTTAATTTTACTAATATTGTTTTGTTTCTTTGAGACAGGATATCTGTAGTCTAGCCTGTCCTTGATCTCAGTATGTGGCCTAAGCAAGCCTTAAACTCACAATCCCCCTGCTTCAGCCTCCTGAATGCTGGGATTATAGACTCAGGTTTTGCTCTTCATAAATTGATTAACACATGTATAGTATTTCTTCATTGTCCTAATTTACAGTTCCTTAAAGACATGTCAAACTAGGCCACTTTCTATATGCTTATTTTCCATCTGCATATCTTCTTTGGTGAGGAATCTGTTCAGATATTTTGCCCATTTTGTAGTTGTTGACTCAGTGTTAAGATCAACAATTCTTTACATACAAATCCTTTATCCTACATGTTTTACAAATAATGTTTTCTTTCACTTTGTGGCTTGTCTCTTCATTTTCTTACAGTGTCTTCTGTGCATAGGTGTTTATTTTTAATATAAAGTACAAATTTATTGTTTTTCTTTCATAAGCCATGCTTTTGTAGCATTAATTTATTTAAAAACATATCTGTTCTATCTTTTCCTAGTCAAGCATTTTCTTGTGTTTGTTCAGTCTGTGTCCCTCCTAGTCTTGACTTTTTTTTTTTTCTGTTTCATTTCATATTTCAGTTTTTTTTGATACAAGGTCTTGCTATGTAGTACAGGCTGGCCTTAAACTCACTTTGTAGCCCAGTCTGGCTTCTCAGTGATCCTCCTGCCTCAGCCTCCTGAGTGTTGGGATTGCAGGTATGTGCCACTACGCCCAGTTTGACTTCTTTTCTGAAATGATTTTCCATTCTTGTTGCTAGAGTAGTTTGATGTTAAATACCCCCAGAAGCCTGCGTTGGGGCACTTGTCCCCAGCACAGTGCCCTGGGAGGTGGCAGAACGGTTAGGAGCTGGGACCTGTGGAAGGTCTCACATCATGGGGGTGTGTTCTGTCAGTTGGGTTCACCGTGATGTGCTCCACCCAAGGTAATGGGTCATGACAGAAACCTCTAAAGCTGTGAGCCAAAACTGAATCCTTTCTTTCTAGAAGTTGGTGTGCTTGTGAGTGACAGAAGCTGGTGGACACATGTGAAGTCTCATGTCTGAGCTTTTCTGCCTTGGGTTCTTTTTTCATGCCTTTTTATTATTTTCTCTATATTTCTCAGCTCTTTTTGAAATAAGGCAGTGCATTATTTTAGTTCTTTGGGGGTGTATGTCTCCAGGGAACTGGACACCCCATTTCACCTATGAGAAGTCGGCCAGCAGAGGCAGTTGCAGGCTGCCACGGGCAGTGGTCACCAGGCCATCCATGAGACAGGCACCGACCTCTGGGGCAGGGAAGGCTCCTCTCAGGGACCTCCCCCTGTGCCCCTGGGCCCTGCCCTTCCATGACACTCGGCCCTCGCCAGGGCTGAGGCCTTGTCCCAGCTCCATCTGTGCTGCACCACGACTTGGGAACTTTCAGGGACATCACGTCCTCACACCCAAGGCTGAAGGGACCTGGGCCTCCCAAGCGTGTGGTCCATCTCAGCTGACGGCACAGCAGCCAGGCCAGAGCTCTGGCTGTTCTCTAGGATCTTTCTGCTCCTCCAACCCTCCAAATAACTACCTCATGCTGCTTGTTTTACAATCTTAGCATTTTCCAAAGATAACTATCTCTCCTCTTATTATCAGGCTCTGGATTGCTCAGCTTGCCTCCTGCAGTTGGATTCCAGGTTCTTCTCGCTTCAAATAAAGAATTGAATGAAACAAGCAAAAAGCACTTTAATTGAGAAAATAAAAGTGAAGACTGGGAAAAAAAAATTGGCTCTGTAGAGTGAGCGTGGGCCCAATAATTAACAGAAAAAGAGGGTAAGAGCAAGGTCGAAAGTACATGCTGCATCTGGCAAAAACAGCGCGGGCTCTTTCAGAAAGGTGTGAGAATGCCAGCTCCTCAGGGTGAAATTGAGAGCTTCTCCGCCCAGGTTCGGAGAGGCGGTGTTGGGGCCTCACATCAGGCTGACTTCCGGTCTAGGCCTTCTGTTCAAACCTGCTCCAGTTATCCAGGGAAGTCCGCGCACAGGCCTTTGGATCTTGTAGGTTGCTTCCCCAACCAGTGTTTGCCATCTCCTCCCTCACTCTGCACCCTGTGTGTGCCCAGGCATCACCTCTTCCCCCAGGCTGCCGCCGTGGGATTCAGGGGCCCCCACCGGGGAGCATGTCCACGCCCCTGTGCTGCCAGCCGAGACCACCCCGGGTCAGCAGCTTCCTAGCACAGCCTCATCTCCCTCTTGCCTCAGGCTTTGGTTCTCCTAGGAGCTCATTATTTTATTCTTTTGCCCCTTGTCTTCACTCCCTTTTTCTCATCAAAAACTGTCCAAGCCTAAGGTTGGAGTGGGTTTACAAGCTAGCAGGACAGCTGGCTACAGTCCATGGGTGCTGGGGGACACAAGGCTCTGGGCCCCAGGCAAAGGACTTCACTGAACGTGGCAGGGAAGCGGGCTCAAGTTTCCCAGTTTTTGAGGCTGCTCTTTTGCCCAGTCCCAAGGGTGCCACAGAGCTGGGCCCACGTTGGCCTGTCACCCGACTTGGAACCTTGCGGCCTGAGCTCTTGGGTTCCTCCCAGGTAATTCCATACCCTCCAGGTCCTCAGGCCCCATCAATGCTGTTGTGTTGTGTCATCATCCTGGCCACACAGAGCCAGAAATGTCCCCAGGGCACAGCAAGCCCGGAGTGGCACAGCAAGCCCGGAGTGCTCAGCTGCGCTGGTACAGCACCTCAGGGCAGACACAGCGGTCCGGTTGGGTAGTCGGCCTGTGCACCCAGCCGTGTGGCTTTGGTGGAGCGCAGCCTCTGTGATCCTGCCAGTGCTGCAGCTGTTCACTTTTACAAAAAGATCAGAGACTCCTGCTGCCCACTCCTGCCCAGGAAGCTGCTGACTCCCTATAATACGCATTTTAGGGATCAGGAAACTGAGGCAGGAGGCTGCTAAGCAGCTAGCTGAGGACTGCCAGCTGGCCCGGATCCCAGATCTCTGGCACCAAGGTCAGGCTCTTCCCACCATCATGCTCAGTGGGCTTCTGACCGTGCAACCCCAAATTCTGAGTTCCCTTCCGGCCCAGGGCTGCGTGGGCTGCACAAAGGCAGTTCCCAGACATCCTTTTTCAGAAGTCACTGGTCACTGTTTTCCAGAAATCAGTGTCACAACTCTCAGGGCACCCTGCTGAGATCGGCATTTTTTCTCCCCTAAAATCTCTGGTCTCCATGTGACCTTCATGCAAAGGCTGGGCCTGCTCCCCATTCTGAGTTCCCCCTTCCTACCCCACATGAGCTGTCCAGCAGCAAGCGCCTGTCTTGGACTCCAGCCACCTGAGCATGTCAGGCTTTCAGACAGTGCAGGCTGCTGAGGGGGGGGAGGGAGAGAGAGAGAGAGAGAGAGAGAGAGAGAGAGTGTTCAGGATTTCCATGTACTCTGTCCTCCTCACAAGCAGGCTGGCCCCTAGTATAGACTTAGAACTGAGATGAGTTTCAGACACCCCTTTAGATGTGGGGCCACTATGGCAAGGCATCTTTGGGAGAGTGCAGGAGCTTTTGTGACCGGCAGGACTCTGTTCAGCCATAGCAGCTGGGTAGCAGCATCAGGGTGTAGCTGGATCTCAGAAGCCCCAGTGACCTTTCCCAGTGTGGCTGGCATAGGCTCAGATGCAGGGCCAGCGTCAGCTCCTGAGAAGAAGGGGGCCAGCATCACAGAGGCCACACACATGGCTCTTGTCACACTTAAGCACATGCATGACTCCATGCTTGGGGGCCCTGGGACACTCAGCCAGGACAGCCCTGTGATGTTCTTACTTAACTGCTGCAGCAGGGTCTCTGAGAGCTGGGGTCCAGACCCTTGGAAGGAATGCTGTGCGGGTACAAGAACCAGAGCCCTGGATCTGGGCTCAGTCAGCTTTTGGTTGAGACTTTTCAGCTGCATGACCTTTAGCAAGTACTGACCCTTGGAAAGCCGCTGAGCTTGGAGACAAGGCTGTTAAAAAGGTGATTAAGCGAGGTCATTAGTGTGGGCCCTGATCCAACAGGCCTGGGGCTTGCAGGACCGGAGGGACAGAAGGTGCAGGTGGGGCAGATCAAAGGCTGTGAGGACACAGTGAAGCCATGCTTGCCACCAAGGACAGCTGCCTCAGAAGAAGCCACCAGACTTCCCAGGTGCACTGCTCCACATCTGGGGGGTGGGGTTGGGGGTGGGTGGGAATCGTCACCTCCATTGGGCTTCATCATACCAGCCCAGGCACGCTTAGACTCCCCCATGCTCAGAGCCCTTATGTCCCCTCCCTCCATTCCTCCCACAGAAGCTTTTGGATTAATGCCAATCGCTAGTACCCATACCGAGGAGCCCAGCTCAGCAATGACATCTCCTGGTTGGATCAGGCCTCTTTGGGCTGTCACCTCCCTGGAACAGAGGCATTCAGATAACAGAAGCCCTTCAGATGGGAGAGTCCAGCAGTGGCCTAAGGTGGAGCCTGGCATGCGAGCACAAGTGGTGCTCTTCCAGCAGCCCCCTCGGTCCAGCCCACTCCTGCTGACCCCTTCCCAGAAGCCAGGCACAAGATGCTCTGAACCCAGTCCTACTATGCTTGGGTGGAACCCGAGACTCCCTCTGGCCTCCTCCACTCCACCCAGGCCCCACAGAGGTGGTGGGCCTGGGGCTCCAGCTGCAAAGCCCTTCCCTGCCTCAGGGGTAGGGCAGAGGTATGGAAGAGAACAGTGTGATTTGGGGCAGAGGGCCAGGTCACCAGTGGGCAGGGCTGGACTGCACCTGCTGACTGGTGTGATCAAAGGGTTTAATCACACCAGGGCTCTACACCTGTGTTCCCAGGAGCTAGAAGAGTGCTGGCATTCAGTAGCACTCATTAATTTTTAATAAGTGCATCAGGACACAAATACAGAGCATCCAGATCTGCTGAAAAAAGTATTTTCTCATGACAGAGAGAAGCCCGGGAGCTTCTGGGGACATGGATAAGGGCTTCCTGGCCCAACATGGGCAATCAAGGAAGCCATCTTCCTGGATGGCTTTGAAGCATGCACAGGAGTTGACCAAGTGAAGCTCACAGGAAAGGGTTTTCCAGGGAGAGTAGCAGAGGCAAAGGTAAGAGGTGGTTCAGGGAATGACAGGCATGCAAAAGACGACCCTGCTGAGGAGTAAATAGGGCCAGGCCTGAATTGGTGCGCTGCGAGTGGCTGAGTGCCCTGTGGGACCTGGCACTGGAGAGAGTCCTCCAAAAGGTCCAGGCTGAAGTTAGGCTGTGGACAGGGATGGGCTAGTGAGTCCCTTCAGAGAGGAAGCAGCATTTTTCCCCAAAGGTTTTTATTACATGGCTCCCACAGTGCCTCCTACAACAATGGTGTCCGCTGTCCCTGTGGCAGAGGTGGGTTCCTCCATGTGTCCTCGGGGATGGCCTGGCGTGGAGGTCCCAAAGGGCTCAGGTCGCAGGGTCACTGCAGGCTGAGAGCAGGCTCCGGGCTGGGGCGGGGCCCTGCCTCAACACCCTGAGAGATGTTCCTGAGATGCTGGGGGAAACACCCCAGTTCTACCCTGAGGGGCACGGTATGTAGCGGCAGCCAGGAGCTCCTTACCCAGCCAGGGGAAATGGAACTCAGGTTCCTCAAGCCAAGACCAAAGAGGGCCACTGAGCAAGAGGGCCTGGCCTAGAGGCCACGCATGCGCATGGGGCGGCCTGTGGGCTGAGGCTGCGGGGGAGCCTCTTCGCTCTTGGAGCCTCAGTTTCTGCTGAAAAGCATCTCACGAAGTGTCTTTGGTTTCATGTTTTTACAATTATCCTGTCGTTGGGAGGCTGACCTGGGAATGTGTGCACGAGTGCTTGTGGTCCGATGGGGGAAGGTGAGCGCAGGGCCCAGTGCGGTCAGGGGACACCCAGTCTGGTCCTCTTTGGCCCAAGCCCTGCCTCACAAGAAGTTGGGTTCCCGCACCACCAGGCAGGGCGGGCCGCCGTCCGCGCCCTCGCCCAAGGGCCGGTACACGAAGTGGAAGTCGCGCTTGGGCTCGCTGCGCAGCAGGTAGCCCTTGATGCGGTGCGGCAGCGCGTCGTCGGCCAGCTGGAAGCAGCGCCCGTCCACTAGCACGAAGAGCCGGTGGTCCTGCGGCTGCGCCACCTCGAACTTCTCCGCGCACTGAGCGCACAGCGCCTGCGCCGCCGTGTCCGCGCGCGATGCCAGGGTCCGCGCCTGCTGCTCGGGCTCCAGGTACGACACGCAGATGAAGTCCTGCGGGCGAGACGGGCGCCTGCGGTCAGTGGGGGAGCCGGGACACCAGCGCACCCTTCCCTACTGTGCGACCCAGACGGGGCGACCCTTCGCCCTTCCCAGAAATTCGGTCACGTTGGAGTCCGGCAACGAGGAGCAGAGCGCCTCCTGGTGGCCAATAAGGAGGCTGACCCTCGCTCGCTGGCTTCCTGGCTTCCTCAATGGGCTCTCCGCACCCCAGGCGTGACGCAGGGTGGTGTGGGTTGGGGTGACAGTGTATTTAGAATGAGAGATGCTGGGCCCACCTCCGACATCCGGCAATCCAGCCACGTAGGCTGGAATTGCCTATAGGGTTCAGAGGTGGGCGGGGAGTGGAGTTAGGAGTGGGGTGAAAATAGGGGATAAAGGGGTTGGAAGCACCCTGTGTTTAGTTTAGGACAGGTAACCGGGATACAGCCCAAGCAAGGGACACACACACACTCCTGTTTTGAATCTGACTGCATGCCTTGACCACTCCCAGCCTCCGCCCCCTCATCTGCTCCCTCCTCTGAGTCTCAGGTGGTTCCCTGGGCTCTCCTTGGCCCCCTCAGCATTGCTGGAGACCCTTCCACTGCCCACTGCTGGGCTGCAGGCCAATGCAGGGATTGAAGGCACGAGGTGCAGAGACAGTGCTGGGAGGGGCAGACCCTAGCAGAGGCACTCTCCCCAGCTTTCTTTTCCCCAGGTTTGGGGGGTCTAGCTCACCAAAGCTCTGCTTGGCTCAGCATTGGACAACCCAGAGCAAAAGGAAGAAAACCAGGCTCCGGCGTGGTGGCGCATGCCTGTAATCCCAGCACTTGGGAGGCTGAGGCAGGAGGATTGTTGTGAGTCCGAGACCAGCCTGAGCTACAAAGTGAGCTTAAGGCCAGCCTGAACTGCATAGTGAGACCCTGTCTCAAAAAGACAGGCTCCGACCAGAGCTCACATTTGCAGAGGTGGTGGGCAACAGGTGGGGAGAGGCCAGGGAACAGTGGTTGGTTCAAGCTCGTGCGTGCCAGCCCTCATACCAGCCTGGGAAAGCCATCAGCATGCATCTCCTTCCAGATCCAAACGCAGGGATCTAAGCGTAAACGGGTGTAAATATTTCCAAAACAGAAACCAACAAGCTCAGAGCTTTTTCCTCTCCTCACTCGGCCAATTTCAAGATACTGCTGATTAGAGGAGGGGCAGGGACATAGCTTGGCAGCCTTGAAGCTCAGGTTCCCAGGCAGCCTGCTCCGATATGGAAACTGAGTCCCAGGGATCTCAGGGAGGGGTGGGGATCTCTCCCAGTTAGGTAGGAGGCCAGAACAGAGCTGAGTCCACAGTGAGAGTCCCCTGCCTCCTAGGCCTGGATCTAAAGTTATAGGTGGGCCGTCTTGAGAGCACGAGTGGGGTTGAGGACTGGTGTGCTCTGGGTGCCAGGCGGGCTAGCTGTCGGCCCAGTGGCCCAATTCCTTCTGGGATCCACACCCCTGAGATGTGAGCCAAGGGCACTGCCCTTCCAGAGGCTACAGCATTGCATGGTCCATACTATAATGGGGAAGCACAGAGGGGCGCATTACCCTCTGGTGGGGGATGGTCATGTGGCCATCAGGAAGGCTCCTCAGAGGGAGAAGAAAGGGCCAGAGGCCAGCCTGGGTGGAGGCTGAGGGGCCATGAGGCTAAGCTGAGCTTCCTCAGGGAACCATGGGCAGCTGGATCTGGTTCACCTGGGGCGTGTGGGATGGGGGGTCCAGGGGGAGCAGAAGTTTAGCTTGGGGGCCTGAATCACAGCTGTACTGAGAGAGGTGTGGGGGCCTTGGCCAGAAGCATCTGTCCAGGGACCAGAGGACAACGCAGAGGGTCTCAGCTGGCATCTCCACCTCTGCAGTCCTGGCAGGGCGCTGGGACACTGTAGGTGCAAAGGACTGCTGGACAAATGCCTCAGTCCTCCCGCAGCCAGCTTGTCTACCTGACTAGACCCCTGACATCTAGAGGTACCTTATGGAACTCCCTCCCCCCAGCCATGCCCAGCGCACCTGCACTGAAGAGCGTGAGGCCCGGGCCTTGTTGAGTGTGCGCCTTCGCTCCCAGCGGTGGATGGAGTCCTGCACTTCCACGCTCAGCTGCCGCGTCACTGTGATCTTGTCATAGTTCTTGATGTGCTCCAGGGCCCCATAGGTGGTGGTCAGATAGTAGGAGCCTGTGTGTGGGGGGTTGAGAAGGATTAATTTAGCCCTCCCCCAAATGGAGGGGCTGGTCCAAGCCCGCCTCACCCTGCTCACCTACTCAAGGCCACGCCCACCTACTTCAAGGCCCGCCCAGCGCCTCTCTGTAGAAGTGTCCCTTGGGGGGTGGGGAGATCTGACTGGTGGTCACGTGCTTCAGAGGCGGGTCTCACCCCTCTGCCTTCCCCAACACCTGGATGCGGCACCACCAGGAACTTCCCATTGGCTCCCCTTTGCCATGAAACATGGTCTTATTTTTCAAATGATGTCTATAAGTGAGTTTCAAGTATTTTACAATTTAAAGGAAACAGAAAGGTGGGTGCTTGCAGCGTGGAGGAAGGGGGAGCTGGGAGGCAAGGCGGGCCAGGGGCTTCTCACTGGGTGTCATACACAATATGTACTTTAAAATTTTGAGCCATGTGAGTATGGTATCTGTCCTAAAAACAAATTTTAAAAGATGTAGAGGAAATTTTAATTATGACATGATGAATTTAAAGATTTATTTTTTATTTTTTGCGGAACCCGGGATTGAACTCAGGCCCTTGGGCTTGCCAGGGAAGTGCTTATCCCACTGAGCCATCTCCCCAGCCCCACGATAAATTTAAAGATTTAAATAACCCTCCCCTTTTTTTTTAAATTTTAGTACAGGGTCTACAGGGTCTTTACTATGTAGATCGGGCTCATAGTGACCCGCCTGTGTTCAGCCTCCCAAGAGCTGGGGTTACAGGCATGCGCCACCATGCCCACTCTCTATTGCTGTCTCAGTGTGTCCCGGGGGCAGGGCTGGCACGGTAGGCCAGGGTTCAAATCCCAGCTGCTGCCCAAGCAGGCATTTTTAATCCACTGAGCTATTTGGCCGGCCCTCAAGTAAGTAAACCTTTGAATTATTCAGGTTTCCATTTCTTTTTACGTTCTTCGTTAATTCATGCATTTTCTTTATCCCTAATGTTGCCTGAAGTCATTGAAGTTTCAAAGTGTTTTAACTGCAAACTTCTCCTGCGGTCTTAAAGTGTTGCGCACGGGTGCTTCCTTTGTGGTCCTTTGCTTGTTAGGGGCTTTGGTTGGAAAGCCTGAGAAGTCCTAAGCCTGCTGAGTCCCTCACTTTAAACATGAAACCAAGTTCTAGAGAGGGAATGTGACTTGGCCGAGGTCACCGTGGCCAGAGTCCCTGGGGGAAGGAGCGCCCTGTGCTCTGCCCTCTGCCCGCCAGTGCTGCCCTTTACTCCACGGCTGCCTCCTTGGGTTTCTCTGTGCCTCGCCAGACCTTTCTGCTCTGCCCTTAGGCCCAGGTCAGTGATTTTTGACCTGAGGCAGATGTCAGGGGCCCACCCACATCCCACCTTCCCTCCCTCACTAAGGGAACACCACTGCCACTTGGGGAAGTGACAGTGGGCTGAAGGCATTCACTTCAGACTCCTGGCTCTTTGGTTGTGAGTGGAAACTCTAGGGGGCCTTTCGAAAGGGACAGGCTCTGGATAGATCCTTTGGGGCTTTGCCTGGCTTCTTCCCTCTTGCCTGGAACCCAGCGAGGAGCCCAGAGGCACAGTAGGTATCTTGTGATCAGAGGGCACAGGCACAAGGAACGGCTCCCAGAGAGCCAGACCTGTGATTCCCTGAAGGCCCGAATGCAAACTGCCATTTTCTCAGCTGCTTACCCTGGTCATCTTGATGGAAGAAACAAGCCAATCCCTGGCTCTGACCCGAGCCATAAGTAGTCACACTGTGCCCACCCGCAGCCCAGAGCATTCCTGCTGCAGCATATGGAGCTGCCTGCCTAGTCCCACCGATGCCACAGTGGGGGGCAGAGGGGGGACAGTCAGGAGGTGGGGCAACGACCCCACCTGGCTGGGAGGCTGGGAGGCAAGATAAAGGGTTTGATGGCTGCAGGGTCACCCACCCTCTCATGGCACTGCAGGATGGAGACATGTTTTTTTTTTTTTTTTGTGGTACCACAGATCAAACTCAGGACCTTGTGCTTGCCAGGCAAGTACTCATTCCACTGAGCTATCTCCTCGGCCCCTGGAGACATGTTTTGAAATAAGAAGAGCAAGGCTAAGTTGATGTTCTGTCTCAAAGCAGGGCAGAGGCACTAAGTCACTCACGTCCCTCCCTTTCTAGTTCAGCTCAAGCCTGACTGACCAAGAGCTATCCTGGAGGGTGCAGTGACATTTCTTTCAGCCCCGGCCTTCACCCTGTGACCTTGAGGAGCTACTCAGCTACTCTCCTCTCTGTGGAAAGTGAGTAGGTTGAACCCAGGAAGGTCCAAGGAACAGTGATATGAGAGTGACAAGTGGCCATTATGTGACTTGCAGGAGGTGTCCTAAAGGGTCTTCACCCTCTTGGGTAGAAGGAGAGGAGTTCTCCTGGCCTTGCCTGAACCTCTCCCTTGCTCAAACCGTTCTGGCTGCGTCCCCGCTTCCGTAAGTCTCGGACATGCAGTGCCTTTTAGGACCACTAGGTGGAAGCAAACACCACTGAGTTTTGGAGACTGTTCATTGGAAAGGATTGCAGCTCCTAATATATCAGTCTGGCAATGCCCCCTGTGAGCCAGCTTGGGAGGGGACATGGACAGAGCAGCCTGTGAAGGCACTGCAGAGGACGTGGGCAGAGAAGCTGGCGTCTGAGCAGGTAGCCAGGTCTCCTGGTGGTTTCCCAGAGTGGTGCGAGCAGGGGAGAGTCTACAGGGAGCCTGGCCTCCGTAGCCATTCCTACTGCTCCCTGCCTGGTCTCTCCTGTCCCAAAGCCCACTGCTGAGACAGCAGGGCCCAGCGGCTGGCCCTTCGTTAAATTACATTGCACAGGTGTGGAAGATCACGGAGCCCCATGAGCACAGGAAGCCAACTCCAGCTTGTGGGCTTGTGGAACACAGAGCAGCTGATTCTTGTGAGCCAGGAAACAGGAAGGCAGATGGACTCCGGCGCTTCTTCTGCCTCTAGTGGTCTCATCTGAATTCAAAATTGCTAGGACCAGGAGGGGCTCGGGGAGGTGATTAGGGCATGAGGGCGGAGCCCTCAGCTGTGGGATTAGTGCCCTGATAGAAGAGGCCCTGGAGAGCTGCCAAGTCCCTTTCGCCATGTAAGGACACTGTGAGAAGACGCTGTCCATGAAGGACAGGCCCTTATTCAACTTGGAATCTGCCAGTCCCTTGGCCTTGGAATTTCTAGCCTCTAGAACTAAGAATAAATTCCTATGGTTCAGAATTACCCAGGGTACAGTATTTCATCATAGTGACCAAAATAGACTGATGCCCACCTACCCAGCAAAAAAGGCAGAGGGCCCAGAGAACCTGGATCGCACCTCGCACCTTCACTTTCCCCAGCCAGAAAGGGGAGGTGACTAACCCAAGGATTCCGGGAAGTCAGAGACAGAACCCGGTGTGAGGTCCAGCCGTGTGCCTGGCCTGAGCCTGGCTCAGCTGTGAGGGTTTATAGAGTCAGGGGTCTGGAGTCGGGGAAAAAAGTAGAATAGAAGATCCTTAGGTCTTCTATCTAATTCTGACTAGGAGTTGAAATCAACTTAGTAAGGAAATTCCCTCAGGAAATGGGCTGAGGATGAGGTTAGACAAAGAGAAGAAACGGATAAGGAGAAGAAGTGGAGGTAGCCGACATAGCGTAGGTGGGTGGCTGTAGCTCGCCAGAGCCAGAAAGCTGACAGGCAGAGTACAGAGGCGGCCAAGCGCATGGCGCCAAGGTGCTGAAGTGGCCTGCCCTCCTGTAGATAGGCTGGCGTGAGTGTGTGTGTGTGTGTGTGTGTGTGTGTGTGTGTGTGTGTGTCTGCTCCGATGCACTCTCACCTATGTACGATCAGACACACATTGTCGTATTCATCCAAGACTCGTTATCCATCCTAGACTACGGTAGACAGCCACCCGTCCCTTTACCAACTCAGCTAACCATCAATAACGGACTCCCTTGCCAACTAGCATCTACCCCAAAGATAAGGCCTGGAAAGAAGGTCAAGAACAGTGTTACCACATGGGTGCAGATGTCGCCCACAGAGTGCCATCTGGGTCCTGGGTGGGGGCTTTTCAGATGTGGCTGGAGCTACAGTGTGTGACTGATTCATGGTGTAAAGCGAGGACTAAAGGTGTGAGCACTGCCCGCCCTGAGTGCCCTGGACAAGACAGAAGGGGTAGAATGAGCTGTGGCCGCCCGCCCCTGGTCACTCTGCTACCTTCTGCCCACCAGGAACTCTCTTCTGTGATGCCCCTCTGCCACGCCACCCTGCCTTGGGGCCAGCTGATTATAGACTGAAGCCTTGACAAAACATGAGCTAAGTATACTTTTCCTCCTCTAACTTCGGGTGTTGGGTATTTTGTCTCAGCAATGAGAAAAGACAGACAAGTAGACAGAAGCTGCACATAGTTCACCGGAAGAGATATAGGCAGAGCTGCCTGGTAGCCAAGCCAGTTATGGAAGGGCCCTCCCCCCAAAAAAGCAGCTGAGAAGAAAAGACCTGTGGGTCCTCCATCTTTCCAGAGCCCTCTCCTTGATTCTTTCTTACCAGGGTAGGTATCCATCTTTTTTTCCTGTCTTCCTTTTCCTCTTTACAAATAAAATGTATTCCTTCCATTAAACATTGTTCCCCTAATGGGAGGGGGTGAGTTTACAGTTGCAGGTGGCCTGCTCAGCAGAAGGACAGTGCTTGTCCCCCGGATATGATGTCTTTGGTTCCCAGCGTGGGAACCGGAACCACAGATTCAGACTGAGGGGGGGTCACAGCAGTCACTGCTGCCCAGGGTGAGCCGGCTCTCGGGCTCTGCAGGACCCTCCTCTACCCTCTTCGACTTCACTTAGGAGGTTGGTGTCATCCCGTAGGTGGGGATTTAATGACCCTTTTATTGGTACTGGGGATTGAACTTGGGACCTTGTGCTTGTCAGGCAGGTGCTTATGCCACTGAGCTATTCCCTGGCCTTTGGGTGGGTTTTAAAGATCTCTCTCAAGGTACAAGAAGCTGCTCACTGCTGCGTGCCGAGGGCCTTCCTCGGGTACCGGGTCTCCCGCTCCCAAGCCATCCAGCCCCAGGCCCACTTCGCGTCTTCTCGGCATCTGACACGTGCGACTTCAGGTAAAAATACCTTTTCTTCTTATTTTTTTTTTCTCAAGATAAGGTTCTGCTCTATAGCTGGGGCTGACATCTAATGCCCTATGTAGCCCACGCTGGCCTGGAGCTTGGGATCTTTCCGCCTCTGCCTCCTGAGCGCTGGGATCGCTTGGTTAGATGTGAAATAATTTTGTGTGCTCACTTTTTAAGAACCCCTGGTGGTCTACTTCTTCCCAATGGAAGGAAGCTCCACGCAGAGCTTCATGGCTCCTCACCCTGGAAAAAATGAGTACTGCTAGAGGAGGAGGAGTGGCTAGAGGAGAAGTACTGCTAGAGGAGAAGGTATCCAATCCAGGATACCCAACTGCGTGAGGCTGAGGCGGGTGGGTGGTGCTCTTCTGGGGAGCAAGAGCCATTGGTGTGTGACTGGAAGGGGTGCTCTGGTTTGCGGTTGGTGTCTTCTCCTATGGCTGTCCCCAGCCCCACTGAACTCAGAACCCTGCACTTGCCCGGCAGCGGCAAGCTCTTATTCTACTGAGCTATCTCCCCAGCCCTTTATGACCATTTTTGGCATGGAAAACTTAACCTTTAAAGGTTACATGAAGGGCAACCCCAACACCACTGAAGCTTCCTGGAGGCACTGGGCAGCTGCTGCCCCTCTTTAGGACAAATCCTTGGGAATGGGGTGCTCGGGTTTGGAGAGAAAGGCTCACAGTCCCTGTTCCTTGCCACTTTCCTCTTCTGTTCTTTTCCCTCAGGCTGGGGGAGTTCCTGCTAGACAGGCCAGCAGGCTTGGGGGCCTCTGCCTACCTCCCCAACCTCTAGGGGCTGTCCGCATGCATGTTCTGGGGTGGCAAAACCTAAGAGGAGGCAAGGAGGCAAGGGCCCAAAGTGCAGGGTGCTGGGTGAGGCGCTCATTCATTCTCATGAGGCTGTTGGTCTTGCCTGCTTTGCCCTACACTGCAGCCAGGGTTGGGCAGGGCCGATAGGGGGCAGCACATTGGTGGATGGACTGGTGTGTCAATGCATGGATGGATGGATGGAAGGATGGATGGATGGATGGATGAGAAGGTAGATGAATAGATTAGTGGATGGATGGACAGATAGGTAGATGGGTAGATTGGTGAGTAGATGGGTGGGTAAATGGATAGATGGATGAGTGGATGGAAGGATGCATGAGTAAGTAGATAATGGGGTAGATAACTGGGTTACAGATGTTGGGCTTCTCCTGAATTTCTAGACCTCCTAGACCTGGAAGGCAGGTTCTTACAACAAGGTGTAAGGTAGGGCAAAGTTATGGTGACAAAGTTCATGGCTTTGACACTTGTGCGAACTGTCTGGAACTCAGAATCAGCTAGGCACGCTGGCACACACCTATGATCTCAGCACTCTAGAGGCTGACACAGGAGGATTTTTGCAAGTTCATGGCCAGCCCAGGCTACGCAGTGAGTTCAAGGCCAGCCTGAATTACATAGCAAGACCCTGTCTCAAAACAAAAACAAAAAAAACCACAACTCAGAATCATTTACATCAGACTTTTACACTGGATTAAAAATGCAAACATGTATAAAAAGGGTTAGATGCCTTTAAGAACCAAAAAGTCCAAAGGGCTCAAGGCCTGGCAGTCTTGCTGCATTCTTCAAGTCTGAGGGCTCAGAGGGTACCCTGAGGGCTGAGAGGGTGAGCTGCACATCAGGGGTCTTGGTGGAGGAGTGGCTGGGCTCCGTGGGTGGGGGAAGTGGTGGGAAGGAGGAGAGCGGAAGGGAAACTGGGCAGAAAGGCAACTTCCCCTCCCTTGTCTTACTGGGACCCAGGGCCCCTCGACACCAGGAACCTCTGGCCACCCATGGCCAGGGCTGGGTGAGCAGGTGCTGGGTCCCCCCAGCGGCCCCCATCTAAGAATTGATTACCATTCCCAGCCCTTGATCCTCAAGCTGTCAGCTCCAGCTGTTCTCTCTTGGAAAAAGGCCCGTTTACCCTCCATGCTCAGGGCCAGTACCACCTCCTCTGGAAGCCCCTCCCACCTTTCCACTCTGGTGGCGCAGCGGTGACCTCCTCTCTCCCTGATTTGCTCAGGGTCTGTGAGCTCCTGCAGGCAGGGCAGGAATTGCTGTGCCCCCAGGAGGCAGCTCTTGCCTGGGCATTGGAGGTGGCCGCTGGGCTTGGGCTGGAGACTCACCCTCTCCGAGCTGCAGGGCGGGGTCCATCAGCTCCATCATGTACTCCACATCCAGGAGCATCTCTGTCAGGTTGCTGCGGGCCAGCACGTACATGAGCACAGGCAGGAAGTCGTCGGCCCCGTAGGGCTTCCCTAGGCGGAGGAGGAGAGAGGAGGGGGCTGTGAGCTCCTGTCGGGCTCTCCCTGGGAGCCCGGCCATGCTGTGAGGGACTGTGTTTGCCCAGGCTGGGTGGTCACCATGCAAGAAGACCATTCCAACCCCGCCAGGATTCTCGGGGTGTGGAGGGCTGTGCTTGGCCATCAAGTGCCTATCACAGCTATTCACGGGCCTGCCAAGCGCTGCTGTCTACAGCCAGCTCTGCCTCCTGGGCAGGTTCCCTGTGCCCTTACCCATATCTCCCTGCCAGCTACAAAGCAGGAAGCTCTTCCTGGGCATGGCAGGACTGCAATCCCACCAGGACCTGTGGGCGCAACCTTTCTGGGTTAGGTTCTCTGAAGACAGCTGGAGGACAGCTCGTATCTGCCTTTTGGGGAGAGACTTACAGGCTCAGGGGACCCTTATAGCAGCAGGGGCTGCCACTGAGACAGGCAGAGGGCCAGGAGAAAGGCAGTGGAGAGCCCGAACGGCTGGCCCAGTTAGTCTGTGTATGACTTTGAAGGCCCCCAGGTCAACATAGAACCAAGGGCTGGGCCTGGGGGGGGGGATGAATTCCAACTGGACAACATGGCTCAGAGTCCTGCTCGGCACCCTGGCCACCTGTGAGCACACGGGGACAGGAGGCCTGGCTGAGCGGCCTGTGCTGTGGGGCCTGGCCACGCCAGGTCTCCAACACAGCTTCTCTTCTTTTAATACCTGGAGGCCAGGGCTCATGCTGGACTGGAGGCCACCATGTCTGTGTGTGACCCTGAGGTAGTGCAGTTTCAACTCTTGGTGTCCTGGCTGGACTAACAGCCCAACATATACCAGTTATTCAGTTCTTTTAAAAAAATTATTCCCACTAGACAGTTTTACAAAGGATTTAGTGGCTACTGGGGAATATACCTGATAAAAGAGGGAAATCTAAATTAAAAAAATAAACATCAGAGTGGGTATGGTGACACCCACCTGTAATTCCAGCACTCAAGGAGCCTGAGGTAGGAAGACTACAAGTTTGAGCCCAACCTGGGCAATTTAGTGAGAACTTGTTTGAAAATAAAAAAAGGGTCAGGGGAGAAAGGCTTCTCTAATCTCGGCAGGGAGTGTGCAGAATAAGGTGCCAGGGGTTAAATGAAACAATGCAAGGAGTTGGCTCCATGTGGACATACTGAGGCCTGAGATAAAAGGAAGAAGTGCTTCCAGAGGGATTTTTGGTAGCACTGGGGATTGAGCTGAGGGGCGCCCACTGAGGGGTGCCCACTGAGCTATACCCCCAAGCCCTTATTTTGGAATAAGGTCTTGCTAAGTTGCTATTTGCTCAGGCTGGACTTGAACTTGCAATCTTTCTGCTCTGGCCATGTCCATGTCTGATGAAAGATAAATATCTATGGAGAAATTTATCAAAATTTCTTCCCATATGTTGGACCATGCAGACAAAAAATAATGCTTGACAATTGAAAACCAAAATCTACCATATATAAAACCTGATGTTAACCATTTGTCCGTACACCATCGACAGCACTCAAAAACACGCCAGGGCCCAGAAATCACAGGCAGATTAGCAGTGATCGGTCCTGTTACACAACAAGCCCATGTGGATTTAAAATGTTGGTATCTTGCTTGTGGATCTTCAGTAATTTTTATATTTAAAACTACTGCATTAAAACAGTACTTATTGGGACTGAGGATATAGCTCAGTGGAATAAGTGCTTGTTTGGCAAGTGTGAGGTCCTGAGTTCAATCCCTGGTACCATCAATCAATCAATCAATAAAGTACTTATTGCTGGAGTATTGCCACACACCTATAATCCCAGGACTGGGGGCTGAGGCAGGGGGATCGCCTTGAGTTTGAGACAGGCTGAGTCTGAGGCAAGGGAGTTCAAGGCCAGCCTGCACTACATAGTGAGATCCTGTCTTATTTAAAAAAAAAAAAAAGTACTTATGCTTCCATCTGACTACTAGATCCCACCCTAATTTATTTCTGAGCAGAGATTGTGAGCATTATACCATACTTTATTTTTTTGGTGGAACTGGGTATTGAACTCAGGCCCTTGTGCTTGCCAGGGAAGTGCTTATTCCACTGAGCCATCTCCCTGGCCCCCACCCTAATTTATAAGAGAATGAAGACATATTTCCACACCTGTGCAGAGTTCACAGGGGCAGCCTCGACGAAGGCTAACAAGTGGAAAGAGCCCAAGTGCTCCTCCCTGGGTAAATGCAGACAAGGCAGCCCCCAAACAGTGGGATGCTGCCAGGGAGAGGCAAAGGAGCTGCTAGGGATGCCTGCTAGGGCATCAGGACCTCACGGCAATGCTGTCTTCTTCCTTTTTATTTTTTCTAAGATGAAAATGCTATCCTCTGTGACAGAAGCCAGTCGCAAAAGAGCACATATTACATGATTCCATTTGTAGAAAATTCTGGAATGAGCAAACCTAGAGAGACAGAAAGCAGGCTGGTGGCTTCCAGGGAGTAGTGGGAAGTGGGAATGGAGTTTGTTTTGGGAGTGATGAAAGTGTTCAAAATGAGAATATTTGAAAATACAACCTTGAGCATATATCAAAAACCATCAAATGTTTAAAGTATATGGACACATACATATATATCTTGGTTACTGACATTTTAGGGTACTCCTTACGTGTGTCTCTAAAGTGAGCGTCTCACCTCACCCAAATCCTTTTGGTTGGCACTGAGGGCAGGGCATGGCACCTAAAGCACATGGGTGACTGCCAGCCACTGGAGTGGCACTGGCGCAGCCCCTGCACCTGTGGAGGTGGCAGAAGGGAGCTGTGGCTATTCGCTGCTCTCAGGACCCTTCCAAGCTAAGGCCCCCAGCCAAGCCAGGTACTATGATTTCAGGCTTGTGAACAGCTCTCCACCTTGTTCAGTCTCTATTTTCATAGTAACAGAACCTCCGACTCAGTTGGAAGATGGCCTCCAAAAATAAAGGCTGCTTTCTCAGCTTCCCTTGCAGCTAGGTACAGCCTTATATCTAAGTTTTGGTTCAAGGGACTCAAGAGGGAAGTGACATATTTAATTTCCAGGTCATGCCCCTGGTGGGGAGAAGCATGTGGATAAAGAAAAGCTCAAGCATGGTGGAGAAAGAAGGTGAGAGAAGCCTGGTCCCTGAGGTCTTTGTAGAGGAGAGATGTCACCAGAAAATGCGAATGAAAAACAGATCAGCTCTGTGTAGTGTAGGTGTGTCACCAGCAGCCTGACCTCTCTAGACCCCAAGCTGTTGGGCAGTGGCCAGAGCAGCCACTACACTTGCTCACACTCTCACCCAAACCTGTGTACTAACCAGCCTTCCCCTCTGTCTGGTTTTCCAGAGAACACTGTGCCCTGTTTCCTGCCCTCCTGGCCTTGCTCCATTTTTCTCTCTGCAAACTGGGACCAGCAGCCCCAGCTCTGATGGCTTTTTGGGTTTCTGAGAGAATACGAGGAGAAAACGAACATGGGCCTGAGAATACCTGGAAGGAACTCCAGAAAGAAGGGCCATGACCAGTGTGTGGGATCTGCCTTCTCAGGTAGCTCAAGTTCTCCACCTTTCAGATGAACAGGCCGAAGGGGTCGACACTGAAAGGCAGTCGGTCAGACTTGGAGTGGAGGTCCCAGTGTGTGACCAACCAGCTGTGTGACCTCTGCATTCTTGCTTTCCCTCTGAGCCTGCATTTCTGGTCATGTGGGAAGGGACACAGATGACATGACCATGTCATGGGGCATCAGGATCTACATGCAGTGCCCCCACCATGCTACTGTGAAAATGCCTACAGAACTCGACTGACCCCCATTCTTCCTGAGAGCTGGACCCCAGTGACTCTGCTTCCCTGACCTTGGGTTCTCCCTGTGTAGAATTGTTCCGAGGTGTTTCCTAGCACTTTATGAGCCTGAAGGGCTTCTGGGGAAATACTGTTTCATGCTTGGAGTTGTTTTTCATGTGAATAGTTTAATTATTAAGATCCTGGCACACAGAGATTTTTATTCTGTTTTGATTGATGGCGAGGGAGCAAGGCGAGTCCCATGTTTGGCTCTGCACTGGAACTGGGCCTGATGGGTTCCCCCACCTCACTGCTGACGTGATTTGAATTCCACTTCCAGGAACATATTTTCTCCGTCTATTGTGTAACTGGCAATTGGCAGGAAGTGTCAAGAAGTGGTTCTCAGCTAGGGTGGTTCTGTCCCCCAGGGGACCTCTGTGAGGCCTGGGGTTGCTTCTTGGTTGTCAGATCTGGGGGAGGGGCAGGGATGTTTTGAAAGGTCCCTTGGGGCACAGGGCAGCCCCGCCAAAGCTCACTGATCCTTCAATACCTGAATGCCTAGGGTAGCAGCCCTGCCTGAGTCAAGACTCTTTGCCTAAGGATGGTCCAGCTGTGCACAGCTTGGTACATGAAAAGGGCACCAGAAGTAGTTCTGGGTGACTGAATGAGTGTTCCAGCGCTGGACTCTGACTCAGGAGTCCCCGGGGGACCTTCCTCCAAAGCCATGCCCTCACAGTTCTCAGATGGAAACCAGGGGTCCTCCCTTCTCTCCAGGGCGTCATCTGATGCCTTGCTGCACTCCCTGATTGTTTTTTCCAGCCGCGCCCCCACCTGTCACCTGCAGTGCCAGTCCCCAGAGTGAAGCTCTGATGCTGTGCTGTCCCTGCCCAAGAGCTGTCGGTGGTTCCCAAAGCCTGATCCTGAACTCTGCTGCCCGAGGACTTGCGTGAGTGTGCCAGAGACCCCGCGCTAACACGGGTCACCCTGCTGGGTCCTGCCGTACCATCCAGCCGGCCGTCTGTGTGCAGGTGGGAGCCTGCCACACTGACCTGCCTGACCAGCCCTTCCCTGCTTCAACCTGGCCTTGCCAGCAGGACAGCCGCTTCTATGTGACCCTTCGAAGGCAAAGCAGATTCTGTGAGCATCACAGCATGCATCCTGGAAGCAGCTCTCGAGGCAGAGTTCAGGTCACAGTGTCCACGTTATGGAGGCGGAAAGTGAGTTTCAGAGAAGTTAAGCTACCTGCCCAGTGTCACCTGGCAAGGATGCGACGAGCACGGCCTGAAGCCGGCTCCATGGCTGCGCTACCTGGACACCAACCCTTGCGGTCCACTGTCCCATGAAGCCTCTGGGACACCCCCCATCACGGTGGTCACTCTGCTCTCCAACTTCAACTTCAGGAGAAACTCAGCAACGGCTCCACCACCATTCCAGAGCTTCCCCTTTCTGCACACTGCTAGCTTCCTCACTGCAGAGAAGGGGCTGTGTGTGCTGTCCTGAGTCACCAGACCTCTCTGAGCCCCTGTCCCAATTTTGCTGGGGCTTGGACGTGGGCTGCCGACTGTGGACTGAACTGAGCCAGTGGCACTCACTGGACACCATTGGGTCCACCTGTGGCCAGGCTGTGGCCAAGGCCCTGGGTCAGCTGGTGTGTTGGAGTAACATCCCGAAAGGCCCTGGAAGGGAAAAAGCAAGACAGAAGCTGACTTGCTGCATCTGCCAGTGCCACCACATTAACTGCTTTGGCAGAGCTAAGAAGAGACACACGCAGTTAGCTCTTGAGAACTCCCGGCAGCCAACCTCAGAGCACCAGTGACCTTGGAAGGAACAGGTCCAATCACACTGCAAGGCAGCTGAGACCCGGGGCTTCAGGCTCTGTGCAAAACTGCACAGCTGGGCACTCCAGAGCTGGGACTAGAACCCAGGTCTTCCCCCTCGGTGGGTAAGAAGCTTGCACAGGCAACCCGATAGCAGCTCAAGGACCCACCCAAGCATCCAGCATGGCTGAAGCATGGGCTCAGTGTAGCTGGGGGTTAGGGGGTTCTTCCGGGAGCATGCAGAGCTCTGCCTTTGCACAGAGGGTCCCAGGCAGTGCCAGTGGGATGCTGCACGCAGCTGCAAAACAAGTCTGCTGTGATCTGAATGCCGGTCTTGCATGATGAGAGCCCACATCCACCTGGCTGTGCATCTTGAAGCCCTCTTGGCTGCAACCTGGGTTTCTTGGTGACTTCGGCTCTCCCTTCTTCCAAGTTCCACCTGCTTGCCATCTGTAGTATGGGGGAGCTGCTCATGCTGAGCTGGCCAAGGCCCGTGGTGTGCTGCACAGGCTGGGAGACTTTGGAGCAGGAGAGCTCTGCTTCAGACAGAGACAAGCCCAAGGCCACGTGCTTGGACCAGGCAGACCGCGAGGAAGTGGAGGCCCCTGGCTGCCATTTCACCAGTGAGTGACTGATCACTCAATAAGCCACTCTGAGCCTTACTGTTCCCATCCAGAAACAGGAAAACTGCTATGTAAGGCTGTTGCGAGCACCAAAGGGGTGGTTGAAAGAAAGTCTGGTCATTAGGAGGTATTATTTAAACAGGGACTGGTGAACTTTTTCTATATGGGACCAGATGATAAATATTTTTAGTTTCACAGGCCATATGGTCTCTGCCCTAACTATTCAATGGAGCCACTGTAACATAGCAACCCCAGACACTGTGTAAGTGGATAGATGTATGTTTCACTAATGGTAAATATATAAAATCAGGTGGCAGGCCAATGTTGGCCAGGGAGCTATGTTTTACAGACCCCTGATCTAGCAAAAGGGTTTATCCTTTCCCTGTAACCAGCCCCACCCCCGTGGTGGGGCAACAATTTTGGGGAGCACAAGGCTCCAACCGAGAGGACCTTCTTTGCCTTCCACCATGACCCCTGCAGAGAGCAACGTGCTGCCTCCCTGAACACCCCATGAATGAGGTCTGATGCCCTGATAATGGGCTTCCTGTCTCCTGCCACTGCAGAATGGAAAAGCTGATAATGTGTGTTTACTCAGAGAGGCCTTCCCTGTGCACCGGGCTCAGGGGGCACGTGCCTTCGCTGCTCAGTCCACCCACACACCAGCGTTCATGCCACAGCCATGGCAGTGCTGGGTAGTGTGCTTTGTATTCCATTGTCTCTTACTGCCCTCTGCAATCCTAGCAAGTTAGCCTTGCTGCAGGGCGGTGGTATTTGTTCAGTGTGAATAACCCACATCTCAACAGTGCCCAGCCTTCGGTAGGGGTCTGATCACTGACTCTGCAGAATGAATGAATGAATGAAAGAACGAACAGTAGCAGCCATGCTATATCACCGCAATGCCACACGACTGCTGCTTGTTCAGTGCTCTGAGTTTTTGCTTTGCTTTTGAATATCTTCAAGACAGGGACTGGTCTTCCAGGGTTTTGCTTTTAACATCTCTAATGTCAACAGATGGCATTTCAGTGGTTGAAATGCATTTATCTGATGAAAGCATAAGAACGCAGAAAGTGGAGACTGTCCGGTGCAGGGGAATCTGAAGCGGCTTCTGCAGTGGCAGACTCTGATGGAGGGCATCTCATGCACAGCTCAGCTTCTCTGGTTGGAGGGTAGGGGCAGCAGGGCTGGCTGTGCAGCTCCCTTCTGTTCTGCTCCAGGACTCGCAGAGCCACCCCCAGCTATGTCTGGGCCTCTAGATAGCTCCCTGGTATCAGTCTGAAAATTACTGGTTAAGTAATTTTCATCCAGCATCTGGATGAATGACCCAAGGTTGAGGCGGAGGAATCACGGGTGGGAGGTCACCTCCATGCTCTGTAGCTGGTGTGCGACAAGGAGCCAGCCCCTCCTTCCTGCTGAGGCCCTGAGCCCTGGCTTGGTGGTTTGCCCTTTGCAGAGATGTTGGTTAAGTCCGACTTCTGCTCTGAGCACCCACCCCAGCATTGTCCCAGCTCCCAGGCTTCCTCTTCAGAGTGCTCCGCCCACACCCTCCCAGACTGACCCCAAGAAGCATCGGCTGCAGCACGGAGGAACTCTGCCTGTGACTTGGGCCTGCCTTTTCTGGGGTTACCTCTGATGGCTGCTGGTGCCCAGGGGAGGATGGCTAGGGAGGCAGACCTGATCTACCACTCGCCTGCTCATAGGGGCCCCCGCCATGCTGCCTGATTGCACTGACCTCAGTTTCCTTAGAAACAGGGAGCACAATGGTGCCCACCTGCTGTAGGGGATGAGATGATGGCAGTGCCTAGCGGGGTGCCTCGTCTGTGCCAGGGGTGGGCACCATTAGACCTGATCCTTATGAAGGACAGGAAGGTGTCATCTCCTGAGAGCCTCAGAGCATGACATCTCAGAGGGGCTCAACCCCAGTGGGGCCACGGGCTGGAACACGAGGTGTGAGTCTTGGTGCCACCAGGCCTCAATTCCAGGGGACCTAAATCACCTCCCTCAGCGTGGATCTCTATGTGGCAATACAGCGGCCAGGAGTTCTGCTCAACTTGCATGAGTGAGAGCTAAATTTCTGAGTTAGTGGTGGTAGAGTGTAGATGTCACAGCAGCTAGTAGTTCCTCAGTTAACTGTCTATTTATCATCGCCTGAGATTAGAAAGAAATTCTCCAAAACACCGTCACTGATCAATTTTTCAACAATAAATATGAAGAATCTTTATCATCACAAATTATTTCAGCTTTTTTTTTTTTTTTAAAGCATGTTTTTAAAAACCAACAGCCTGGCCTCCTGCCTGGTTTCTTCATCCTCAAGGACCGTGGGGTCCCCATCAAGTTCTTCCTCCCATCTGGTTTCCCAGTGCTGTCTCTGCCTGGACTTCATGGCCTCTGCTGGGAGGTGGCCCTCAAGGGACCTGGGCCCATCACTAGCCTGCAGCGCCCACATCCAACCACCTGGCCATATATTCTTCATGTTCTGGTGCTAGCACTGGCTAGCATCTCCGGAAGTCCCAGGGCTTGAACTTACTGAAGGTTCCAGGGCAGCCTGTGTGCCTCATCCCCCTGCTGTGTCCTGCCATTTATCTTCATTAGTGGATTTGACCCTTAGCCCATCACCTGTTTCTCCTGGTTTTCCATGCCTGGCCTTACTCATCATAGAGGTGGGAATGACTTGTTGGTCAAAGCAGAAGGGGAGATGAATCTAGAGGCCTCACTGCTCACACCAAGCTTCATGAACCCGCAGGAGCTGGCTCTGCTCCTCAGTACAGATGGATGGCCAAGTCTGTCCTGGGATTTCTCCCCAGCCTGCCTGACCCAGGACCTTACTCTAGTCCTAGTGGTAAACATACTCAACTGCCACTGTGAAGTGCAGGGCTGGTCCCAGGGACTGGTTGGCACAAGGCCGGAATATTTGGGGTTGGGGCATCAGACATAATCGCAGCTCTCTTGATGGAGAGGTCAGTACATCCAGGGACCTCTGGTCTTTTTTCTATGTATGTGGCACAGGGTCTCACTACGCAGCTCACACTCACAATGATCCTCGTGTTTTCAGCCTCACCAGTGCTGGGATTACAGGCATGTGCCACCATGCCCAGTCTCACTGGTGGCTCAGCACGCCTGGGGGTGGGGCTGGCATGGCATGTGGTGCCAGGGATCGAACCCTGGGCTCTGCGCTTGCCTAAGCAGGTGCTTCGATCACTGAGCTATCTCGTCAGCCCAGAATGCTGGTTGTATGCTTCCAAGTTCACCCACTTTCTTCCTCTACAGCTATCACCTGCAGCCAGGCCCATTGCGTTCTTGTTTCTACCCAGGAATGATACTTAGCTGCTGTGTGCCCTCATGGCCGAGGGACAGACTGGCCTGGGATCACAGGCTGCAGCCAGCAAGGGGGTTGCAGGTGGTGGTGGGCTTGGGAGGGGCTGCTCTGTGGGGGGGGCGCAGGCTGGAGCTGTGCCTCCCCATGGGACCTTAAGGGCCCCTTGGCCTTCAGTGCGGGGCTGCTGGTCTCTGGGTCCCATCTGGAGTTCCCAGGCTGTGGACGGCACAAGCTACTGGGAACCTGGCGCAGAGACGGCTGTGAGTCCAGGGCCGCAGGCCTAGCCCTGAAATCGCCCAGCATCAAAGTCAGAAGGGAATATGGGTCAAGGGAGATGTGGCTGAGAAGGCGTAAGCTTGCTCTAACCATGAAGAAACATCTGACAAACACAAAATGGGGAACTTTCACGTAAAGGAAAAAGTGGGGGCGGGGAAGTCTGAGTCTCAGTCTCAAAACTACCAGTGTCACAAACACAAAGCCAGGCTGTGCAGATACTGCGAATGAAGGGAGGCAGGACATGTAGGCCTGCTGTGTGGGACACCTGGCCCTCGCTGGAGCCTGACCTGTGGGCAGCGTGGGCAAGGGCCTCATCTGACTAGGACACAGCCTGGTAGCCTAGGTAGGAAGCAATGCAAACCTCTGACACAGATGACCCCAGGTGGGCGTGAGGCAGCATTAGTGCTGATAGATATTTCCTGGCACATGCTGGAAAGTGTCCAGGGACAAAGGACCTCACATAGGTAAGCACTCTGTCCTTTAAATGATTCAGAAAAGAATTCCATATGCACAAAGGCAGAGAAAGCCGACTGGGTAAGGCACGGCAATTCATAGGAGTATCCCTGTGCACCTATTTCAATGTGCTGCCTCCGTTCTTGAGAGTATTTGAAGCTTGAAATTATTTCCAAGTGAAAGGCTTTAAAAAAAAATAGCAGTAGAAGAATTTATTTCAAACCAAATCCCAAGCAGAGCCCCATGTATGGAACAGGCCCCTCAAGGCTGTCAGCAGCGAGGCTGGCCCTAGGCCCTGCTGTCTGGTGGCCCTTCGGTGGCCCCAGGTGCTTTGTAAAACCCAGCTGGGGAAGTACGGAGTGCGTGCCGCCGCCCACACATCAGGAAAGGTGGAAAGAGGCAGCGGTCGCTGCACTCTAACATCTAAGCCCTCGCACACACTCGGGGTCTCCTCACCAGCACCTCCAGGGGAGTCCCGAGCCCCAGTGTATGGGCGGGGACACTGGGGGAGGGGCTCTTGAGCTCCCTTAGTGCTCAGGGAGATCCAGGGGCTTGATGTACATTTGGGGCCCTGGGGGACAGCTGTTCAAGGCTACGTAAGGAAGCTGAGGTCCTTGGGCCACAGGCCAACCCTGCTCTTGTCAGGGAAGTAGCTGAGGCTCCGAGGGGCGGCCGCTTCAACCTGCCAGGGGCCGAGATAAAACTGCGCGCCACTGGACTCCCAGAAGCGCTCAGCCAGCGGTGGAAGGAACCCACCGTGGCCCCTGCGTGAGGACCCATTGATTTCCGGGCCTGGCCCTGGCCTGACCATCACAGCTCAGATCTGCTGGCCTGGGTGGCCTCACAGTCCCCCTACTCTACTCCACCTGCTGTCCCCAGCTTACTGGCTCCACCAACTGCCTTTCTTTCCCTCATCTCCCCATGGAAATTAGCCATTTCCTCCCCCATTCCCTGCTCTGGTTAAGTTTTCAGTAGCCGGACCCGCAGATTGGAAAGGTCACACAGTTGGTCACCACCACATGACTAGGGTTTTAAAAGAATTCCAGGAAGCCAGAGGCTTCTGGGGAAATGGGGCTCGCTGAGAACGGAACTGCCCCTTTCCAGCCAAGCCAGGGAGTTGTGGGGGGGCTGCTGTGCACTTGGGCCCGACTCTACCCATAGCTCCCGCAGCCCTGCAGGACCTGGGGAAATGACCCCCTGAAAGACCCAAACTGTGGAAGGGGACATGTGTAGTTAGGAAGTGTAGCTGCCAGGCAACCTGAAACTGCAGGCTCCTCTGGGTTTCAGGGTGGCCCCAGGTGGGGGACCACTGTACCCTTAAACTGGGAGGAATCAGCCTGTGCGCTGGGTCACCCAAACTTCCCAGCAGCTAAGGGCAGAACTGGGACAGGAACTCGTCCCTCTGGGTAAGACTGTCCCCCAGAAAAGGGCTCTGTCTCCTTTCTGGCTTGACTCAGTTTCTCTGATGTTCCCTCTACCCAATCTGAGAACAGCCTGACCCTGCCTGCCTGCCTGCTGTGGACCTAGAACTGCTCACTCCACCTGAGAAGGCTCCTGGCTTGTTCCCACAGTGCTTCACTCACCCAGGCCGGGCTTCCCAGGGCTCTGGGACCCAGGGCTGCCTGTGGCTATCTCTTTGAGAGCTCTGGGCTCTGCACGTTGGCTGCTGACCCTGCCTTATTTCTGTGGGGAATTTTTAAGGTTGTTCCTTGGTCATGCTCACATATGTGGCCTGTTCACTGGCTTGTGGGCTGCACAAGCCACCTGATGCCCAGGTCTAAAGCCCATCCTGTGAAGGCCAACCCTTCACGAACTCCATGCCTCTGCTACAGCCCTTCGTCTCCTAATTGCCCTTCCAACAGGAGGTGAACGAATCTGCAAGCATTTCTAACTCAGCGGGTCTGCCTCACCAGAGGACGCAAATCGGTTTAGTACAAAAAAGCAACTCTGACCTGGAACTGGGCCTGTGCCCTGGGAAGCTTTTCTAGGAGAGACCAGAGCCTAGGCCACACTCCCAACCGGACATCTGCTCTGTGCCGGTCTATGGCCTAAGCGGCCTGCCCCTCTGCAAGGGAGGAGAGAACCCTGCTCCTCAGGCCACCATGGCTACACCTGCAGGGCAAGGCGTTGCCAGCTGCATCTTACACAAGTTATCTTCACATTCTCAGTGACTGAATGCAGCTTCTGGGCCACAGGGGTCTCAGGTGCCTTCTCTGTAAAGCAGCTTCCACAGATGAGTTAAATGGCCCAAAGGGGCTAAGGAAATCATTCAAGGTCATACAAACTAGGGATCTGAATCCAGGCCTGCATCATAGCAGCAGGGCCAGTCTTCCCATTCTCCATTACCACAGGTGCCACGTACAGCCACGGGCACCTAGCTGACAGGTGGGGGTGGTGAGACGTGGCCACCGTTCTGGTCACAGAGGTGTGCCTTGTGGTGTGGTGACGCTTGTCCTGCCTCACCTGGGGGAGTGAGGGGCAAAACTGATTATAGCTGTCCATAGCACTCCTCTCCCTACCTCGGTAGCAGCGTGACCTTCCATGAGTGAAGGCCCCTCACCCCAAGTCAGGGCTCATCTTGTGACTGAACAAACAAATGACTCGTGTCGGCGACAGCCTATAAGTTCAGGCTAGGACTCGGCAGGCTCAGCCTGTGCTTGGTCTCCTGGCCCCAGCAATAGCCTGGGCACAAGCCTGGGATAACCTGATGCAGGACCAGGAGCTACGGGGGAGGGACCTTGGCACAAGTCCCTGCCAGTCACCACCTGACAGACAATGTAACCGCCCTCAACCAGCCAGCTCCAGCTGGCCATGGCTCTCTATAGACCACGAAGTCCAGTTGAGCTCAGCACAGCGGGCCAAGCCAAGTCCTTTCCCAAATCCACATGCCCAAGAACTAACTCCCAGCACCCAAGAATGGGACCTTATTTGGAAATGGGGTCACAACACATGCAACAGTCCATGAGGTCACCCGGGACAAGGGAAAGGCCCAACCCTGCTATGACCAGCTTCCTTACATAAAGGGGAAATTTGAATGCAGACTTCCCTGTGCAAACCAGGTTTCAGCTGGAAGAGAGAGAGCTGGCTCGCCCCTCTGGGACGGTCCCGCCTACCTGGGTTGCCGAGAGCCATGGAATCGTAGATGAGCTTGCAGGTCTTGAGCAGGATGGAGATCTTCTTCTCGGGCGAGTAGGCCTTGTGCATGCCAGCCAGCTTCTGCAAGATCTTCTCCAGCATGGGCACCTCGGGCACACTGGTGGTCACACCCAGGTCGGTGGTGGTGGTGGCCAGGACCACCTGCTGGTTCACCTTGAGCTGCTGCAGGGAGCCGTCCTTGCTGTGGATCTCGTGCAGGCTTGAGTCGATGGCTTCCTTCAGGGGCTTGAGGACGCACTTGTACAGGGCCGACTCCACGATGGCTTCTGTGGGTGGGCAGAGCACAGGGACGATATCAGTGGCAGGAGTCCTGCCAACCCGCCCTGCTGCCTAGCAGTGCACCCTCCCTGTCTTGCCCCCTGCAGGTCCCACTTGGCTCCTGTAGGAATCTAGCAGAACCACACTGCAGACAAATGGGCACAGGAGCCCCGAGCAGCTCAGTAACTAGGCACTGTACCTGGTGCCAAGCTCAGGGCCTGGCACAGGTTGAAGCCTCACAGGGCTGCTCACCATTGCAGTGCACACTTGTCCCACTGGAACTGTGCAGTGTACGACCCAGCTAGCTGTATGCCAGGGCCCAGATGCCCAAGAAGGGATTGGTGGTTTTATTCTTGACCCCTCTTTGGAAACCCACATCTACTTGACTCGCCTCAAAAATATAGCACACCCAGGTTTTTGTCACTTCCACGGCCACCACCTTGATCTGGGCTGGTCAGGCTGTGTCTTCGTCTCTTGCCCAGGTTATGTCAGGGGTCCCTTAAATGTTTGACTGTGACAGTCCTCTGCCCTGATGCTGCTACTTTGCAGCCAGCCAGCCACTCACAGGAACGCCTACCACCCTGGGCCTAATAAACCCTCCCCATGAAGCTGTGGGTGCCAGGCATCGCAACCCAGCACTGGGAAATTAACCAACGCACAGTGTGCCCCGTGGCCTGTGAGGCCTGTGGCCTATATTCACTGGAGCTCTGCTTGCTCCGTGCCCCTCCTGCCAGACTGCTCCTATCTCGGAACCTTTGCCCCTGCCCCTGCCCCTGCTCCACTATCCACCTGGCTTGCCTTTTGCCATTCAAACATCATCTGATCTGAGCAACAGTCCTGCTCAACTTGGGGAGTGGGCATCAGTGACCTCTGAACTCACAATAACTCTACAGGTGTGACTGACTGAAAATACAGCAACTGTTAATATTTTTTTTAAAAGACACATCATCATGAATTTCCCTACAAGTACTCCCTGTCATTTTCAATGCATTTATTCTTGCCCCTTTCTGAAGCAGTTCTGGAAGACCTCTTTCATGAATGGCTTTAGTTATACTGTCACGGCTGCCTCAATGTCCTAGATCAATTTAAAATGCTTATCTTTCATGGTCATGTTGACTTTCGGAAGAGCCAGAGGTTGCAGGGTCCCATGAAGTAGCAGGATGAGGACTCACTCATGCTTCTACGATCCTGCCTTTCTGTGGGATGGGCTTGGCTGCGGCACTCACTACCATTCTTGACCACACCTCATAAAGACACCAATGAACAGGTCTTTCAGAAAGGCTTCAGAAAGTGGCAAGACAATGGGATATGTGGGTTGGAGGTGAGTGGGAAGAGTCCCCAGGCGATGTCTTTCACTCTACGTGGTTCTCCTGCCAAGGGAAACACTTAGGCCCCGATAGGGTAGGTTGGAGACCTGACAAGGACCTGGACTCGCATCTGCTAGACACCACAGTGTTTATCAGCCACTTCTGGCAACAGCGCCTTACTCATCTCCAGGAGGGGTTTGGGTACTCCCCCAGCAGGGCTGGTCCCAATCCTGTCCTATGGAAGATGCCAGGTCTGCCCCGTCCTTGGGAAGACTCGTGCTGAGTCTGATCCTCACCACAGGCCTGGACAAGCCTTCCCTGCATGGGGTTTACTACGCTTACCCGCAGGTGGGCATCGTTCTTGGCTGGCCTGGGTCTCCGTCTTGCCACCTCCTTCATTCCTCCCATCAGGAGAACACAGGCAGCACAGACTGGGGTGGCACTTTCCTTCCTGCCACCTTGGAGGGTTCCTGTGTGACAGTGACTGTGCTCCTCCCATTGCGAGGCCTGTTCCTTACTCTGCTGTGCTTGTCCTCAGGAGATGTCCTGGGAGCCCGCATCAGAGAGCTCTGGCTCTCCTGGGGCACCACCCCTCCACATTTTGCCCTCTGTAGCCACAAATGGGTGCCAAGATGGCATCTCGGAGGCTCTCGGTGCCTTTTACCCTGGCACCAGAGGCAAGATCAGTGCCTTATGTGGCTTAGGCTCCCAGGTCTCACTGGACGCGGGCAGAGCCTGGGCAAAGTCAGAGCAGCAGAGCAGCCACTCACAGATGGCCACTGTGGGGTCTGAGCCAGCTCTACTGCTAGCTCTATGTCCTTTAGACTGGGTCACCGAGCCTCTGAGCCATGACTTGCTGGGGACCGCAGTGGCCCAGCCATGCAGTTCAGTTGCTCATAAGGCTGAGGTGTGCCGTGTCTGGAACACAGCTGGTCCTGCTGATGCTGCCCAGTCTCGTTTCCTCTCTGCTGCCTGCAGCTCCAGCTCTGCCTGTCTTTGGGGGCCCCTGCACCCTACCTGGAAGCCTCTCTACCTCACACAGCCTAGGGCCAGCTCTGGGGACACTCTGCCCTGTTGTGCCTGGAAGACTCCACATCTAGTACCTGTTGACATCTTGGCACCTGAGACAGAGTTGCCTGTGGCAGATACCCTGTGGGGAGTCCTTGACTGACCAGCCAGCCACCCTGGGGGGCTGAGGTCGCTCCTGCTTATTTTGGCTATGGTCTGGCTGGCACTAACTTCCTACCTTTTCAGGGCCAGACCAGTCCCAACTCATCTCCCTGCTGTGTCCTCTCTTCTGTGCCCTCCATGCACCCTTCAGAGGCCTGTTGCCTCCAGCCTAGATCCTCAGCATGACCTGCACACAGCCTCAAGAGTGGCACTTGATCCCCCCACTCGGTCATCCCCTTCTCTGCCTGTGCCACGCTGCTGTCTCTCCTCCAGAGGAAAGCTAGCCCTGTTCTCCCTCCTGCTCAGCCCCCTTTTGCTGGGCCTCTCTCAGCTTCCACACCCCTTCATGCCCTCTGGATCTACATGCTGCCAGGGCCTCCATTCTCAGATCAGGGCTGATGTCACCAAGTCTTGTGGCTCTTTTTGTGCTGACAGCTCCCAACTTCACTCTTGGATTTAATCCTGCAGCAGCAGGAAAGTCTCCTGCAGGAGGGCTAGGCCCCCAGGGTGGCCTGCAGATCTTAGTGATCCACCTCCCCAGGTGTCTCCCGCCCTCACTTCCTGTTGTGTGCCCCATTGCATCACTGCACTAGATGTCTTTGCTCAGGTTTCCTGCTGATTGCCTGGTGCCCTTCTCAGACAAGCTCCTGGGGGACATGAGGGGCTTCCGCAGGTTTTGCTCCCCTCTGCTTTCCCAGCACAGACAGTGTGTCTCACACAGCACTGGGTGGCCAGTAACTTTGTTAACTACCTGCTCACGGTGAGACCTAGAATTCCCCAGCAATAACTGTGAGAGCAAGGCATGTGCTGCCCGACTCGGCACACAATTTTGAGATAAATCCTGGACTGTGCTGGGTGACCCCTGCTGTGCTGCCCCTGGGCTTCCTTCCTAGAGAACCTCCACCTGTAAGGCCCTGTGCAGATGCACACATGGCACCCAGGGAGGCAGCCCTGGCCTCTGACCGCAGCGTCACCACCCAGCCCATGCCCACAGTGCCCATCAGTCCTGTGGTCTGGAGAATCTATGCTCCCAGGAGCCTGCAGGGGACATACTGTCTCCCTGGGAAGACAATATTCACTGCTCTTTCTGTAAGAAACACAACGAATCAACTATGTTGCAGAGTCCCAAGTGTCCCTTCCTGTCCCCAACACTAACCTTTAATTACTGGAGAAAGGAGGAGAGAAGCAGGAGACTCCAACAGGGTGCCACTTGGAGTGCTTGGGGAAGGGACCGCTACTAACTAGTTAGTCCATCAGCAACTCCATGTTTGATCCAGTGCTTTAGTCACACAGCAGTGTGATTTGTGTGTGTGTATTTGTGTGTTTATAATACTGAGTTTGAACTTTGGAGCATTGAAACATTGATCTACACAGCAGAATACCATTTCATTTTTTATTTTGAGACAATGTCTCCCTAAATTTCTCAGGCTGACCTTGAACTTGAGGTTCTCTTGCCTTAGTCTCCTGAGTAACCAGG
This sequence comes from Ctenomys sociabilis, assembly GCA_004027165.1. Classification (NCBI taxonomy): domain Eukaryota; kingdom Metazoa; phylum Chordata; class Mammalia; order Rodentia; family Ctenomyidae; genus Ctenomys; species Ctenomys sociabilis. The sequence continues at coordinate 56,188 of PVKA01001955.1, read as the reverse complement.
ATTAGAGGCATGTATCACCAAATAGTTGACTATTTTACATACTATGTAGGCATGCAGTTGATTGCAATGTATACTATAGACCTCACTATGAATCACAAACTCAGAAAGGTTAGTTACTGGGTTAGAGGCTGGCATGGGTGAGAAAGTGGGGGTCTGATTGAGAGGAGGTCAGAGCAGTGAGCTGGCTTGGGTTGCTTCCCTAGAAGAGGATTTGGGTGCATGTGGTCTATTGGGGAGCAGAAGGAAGGAGCAGGGAAGTGGAGTGCAGAAAGGATGGGCTTGAGCGGGGCTGAAGTCTTGACCCGGCCACATCCCAGGGTATGCCTTGGAGCATAAAACTGCACCAGAGGGGTTTTGCCTAGAGGCAAGCAGCCAGTGTTTATGCCCCCATAGGAAGCGATGCCTGTGGGCTGCTGAGAGAGGGAGAACGAGTGTAGGTTAACATGGTTCCTGTGTGTAAGGTCAATTTCTGGGAAAAGGGGGTAGCTGTGAACCTCAGGAACCAGACCATGCAGCAGCTGGAGAGGGGCATTACACATTGACAGGGTGTGAGGGTGGGGCACCAACTGTGGCGCGCACAGGGCTCCTGAGTCTATGCCTCCATCCTTCCCACCCTCTTTCCCCCCACAGGTACTGACCGAGCTCCTCCTCTGCATGCAGGGTAGGGTCCACCAGGGCCTTGAGTTCGGTGCTCTGCAGCAAGTAGCTCTTGAGCTGGGTCATCATGGTGCGGATCTCCTGCAGCATTTCCGTGCTGGAGGTCTGGCGTGCCATCATCTCCAGGCTGTACACCTTATAGTCCTGGACCAGGCTGCCGAAGTACGAGCCCTTGTCCTGCGCCAGCTCTACCACCTTCTTGTACAGCTTGCGGTTGTTGGAGAGGAAGGCATGGAAGACGTTGGTGAAGCTGGCAAAGCTCAGCCGGTGGCGTGCCTTGTCCAAGATCATCGAGGGCTTCTTCTTCACGCTGGGGCTGCTGAAATCCAGCTCCTCCTCTGCACTACTGGTTGAGTACGAGTCCTGGTCGACTATTGAGGATGGCACTCCCAGGCTGTCTGGTAGGGAGGCCAGGGAGCCCTTGAACTCTGAAGAGCTCTGGGCACAGACGCTGGCCTGGGCATGGAGATGTGGAGTCACAGACTGGGGGACAGCACCCTGACCTTCTCTGGGCTCACCAGGTGTGGGTTTCTCAGAGGCCACCTCCTTTGTGGGGGACTTGTCACTCTCCAGGGGACTTGAGAGGACAGTGGCCAGCTGCCTGGAGATCCTCTTCTTCCTAGGAGGCGGGACTGGGGGTGGCCTGGTCTTCCTGGGAGGATCTGGCACGCTGCCTGGATCGCTGGCCTTGACCTCTGTTTCCTGGGCTTGTTCTGTGATCTTTTGAGGACTGTCCCCAGGGCTGCTCGAGGTCCCTTGAAGAGGCAAGGTGGGCTGGGTTGCCCTAGAAAGGCCCAGCTTGTCCCCATCCGCTACCATCTCCACACTCTGCTCTTCCAGGGACAGCCTCTCCGAGATGCGCCGCCGGGGGGGCACGGCAGGAAGGCTCTTTGCGGTCACCGGAGGGGCAGGGGGTGGGTGCGAGGGGCTGGGGGCCATGCCTGGCTTCATCTCTCGTTCTCTGAAGGCTCCCAGGCCTGTGGTGGGGTGCGGGAGCCTCTCGCAGGCTGT
>PVKA01001955.1:0-54420 GCA_004027165.1 Ctenomys sociabilis | reverse complement strand
GAAGTGGCAGGCTCAGGGCATGAGCGGCAGCAGCCAGGAGGTGGCAGGTTGGTGGGCAGGGCGCTGCCACAGTCCTCGATGAAAATAGGATTCACAAACCACAGGCGATCGCTTCCTATGGACAGCTCGATTTCACAGGAACAGTTTGCATAATGGGCTGTGGACCTGAGGCTGGATGCTACAGGGCCTCCGGGAGCTGGATCTTTCCGACACTCGGGTGGGCGGCCACCACCTCCTCGTGGGGGGTTCAGTGAAGAGTCCCAGAAGCCTGTGGGAAGCAGAGAGGGAGTGGCGGTCAGTCCCCAGGGCAGATGGCACATGCAGCAGGGGGCAGCCTGGGAGGCTGCTCAGAACTTGCTTCTTTGCAAAGAGCTGTTTTCCCCTCTTGGGCTCCTAAGCCTCTCCCACCACTTCCTGCCTCCCTCAGAGGGGAAGCCCCAAGCCTTCCTCCCCAGCTGCTAGGTGGGGCTGCCGCCGCTTCAGTTCTGTCCCTCGATGTGACAGCCCACCACAGAGGGCCTGGTGACCTGGGGTGGGGGTGACAACAGCTGCGCTGAGTCAAATGAGCTGCAGGACGCAGGTGGGGGGCAGGCATGATGGGAGAGAGGGGACAGGAAGCTTAGAGACTTTGTAGCTGCCCAGCTGGGTGCAGAGGGCAGGATGCTCGACTCCTCTAGGTGAAAATGAGGTCTCAGTAGTATCCACATCAGAAGGCGTCAGAGGAGAGAACACAGTTGTGCCAGGCAAGAGGTTCTGACCAAAACAAACATAGGCTGTGGCTAGCAGGATCGGACCTGACTGTAACCTCAGAGTCTGTCCATGGCAAACTGACCTGACTCTGGTGGGTCTGGGTGATCGAGTCCAGCACTGATAGCTATTGACCAGTTCTCAGGACCCAGTCAGCGGCCACAGCCACCACGACAGGCTTAGTTCAGGAACTCTTCATCTCTGGGTTCCACCCTGCCAACAAGTGACCACGAATGATCAGGAGCCCCCTGCTAGGAAGGGCCTGTGGATGTGACATCATGGGGCTAACTTCAGCTGACTCTCAGGTCATTTGAGCAGGTCGTATTCACTTCGCTAAGTTTAGGACTGGAAAGGAAATCAACCAGGTAGATAGCAATTCTTGCTGAAGGGCGGGGCCCGCCTTCCACTAGGGCTCACCCCTTCTGGGAGGGTCTTCAGCCAGTAATAACAGGAGCATTTGCCAAGTTTTGGCCGGGGGCCCTCCGGGGACCACTGGCTTCAGCTGGACTAGCTCTCTGTTCCCAGATCCTGTACCTTGCCCCCATTTTGCAGATGAAAATGCAATGCAGAGATACCAAAGCCTTCACTTGAGGCCACTGAGTTGGCGAGCTGGGGAGCTGGGGTTTGAACGGGGCCATACTCCTCCCAAAGCCCCCGTGTTCAACCGCTGTGTGGTGTGGCCTTCCTTTGGAGGAACTTGCGACACTTCCTATCTGGGCTGCTCTCCCAGCATCAGGGAGTGATGATGCTTTGACCCAGAGTGGGGCGTGGTAAGAACCCATTGGGCCCTTGGTGTTGAAATGAGGGAGGCGTCACAGGCCAGTGCAGGACAGCAGACACTTTCAGGGAGGTGGGCATTGGTCCCCCACAAACCCCAGAAAGGTAAGGAGGCACAGTCCTGGCACCGCAGGTTAGCTGCGACTCCCCTAGCTGTGCAGACCCTCGCCAGGGAGGAGAGAGGTGTTCACCGCTCACCCAGCCCTCGGCAGGGAGATGCTGCATCTGGAAGCCAACTGAGAAGGCCCAGCTGTGACCACCACGACATGATGACATGCCTTTTGTGTCTCTCTCCAACACTCAAAGTTCTGTGCACAACACAGAGCCTGGGTTCGGTGTAACCACAGTAAGCTCTCCCATGCACTAAACAAGCTGCTCTTTGTGACACGGGGTCCCTGGCTTTGCTTTCTGGGACAGCTGGGACAGCTGCTCCCCCCCCACCACCCATGAACAACTCGTTCTCTCAGCAGCCTTGCACTGAGCACATGGAGGCTCTGGCCGCAGAGTGAGTATTGGAAGTTCTGTGTCCACGCTGACAGGAGTCCAATGAAGCTGTCTCTTGGAAGGATTCCTAGCAGGGCTGCTCAGCCCCGGGTTCCAACGAGACTTTTCTTTCCTGTGAAGGTGGAAGTCATGGGGCAGCTGACGCCCGGAACTGCTTACCAGAACCTGGAAACTCCTCTCATTGCTTGCCTAGATCATTTGAGGCCTGTGGGCTCCGGCCTCTGAAAATATTTTTCTGGAATCATCTACTGACCTCCATCGCACTCCATCGTTGCTTTCCTCCTCCTGCACTGCTCTGCCTTTATATCACACTGTTCCACTGCTTGGATTTTTTCCCCACCCTCTCCACTCATCTTTCACACACTGGGTCGTGTATCACTGGTTTGGTGCAGGCTTAATGATGCATCCGGGCCTTGCCTTTGCTTTTCCGTGCCACCCAGCTCTGGGGACACTGACTCCAGTGACCAGCACTGGGACGGCCAGGCTTGCTGGTGTCTGGCTGCCCCCAGCAGGCCCTGTCCTTCCCGAGGGAGCTCCAATGCCTCTTCCGTCTGTGGATCTCTAGGTCCTAATACAGTGCTCTGCACAGAGAAGCCCGTCCCCAGCCCCGAGTGGCTTAGCTTGGCCAGAGCATAGGCAGGGCTCTGGGGGAGGGGACACAGACAAGGCCAGCTCTTCCTTGGAGCTGGGCATGGCCTGTGGCCTGGGGAGGTGAGGAGCTGGGGCGGTGGGAAGAAGCAACAGGCAGACTGGGGTGGGTGCCCCCTAAGTGAGTGCTCCAGGACAGCAGGGCTGGTCAAATGGCACATGTTCTACCACTCACTTGGATGTCAGCAGGAGCAGAGAAGACACTGGGCTTCAGGGAAATGGGCCCAGGGCCCTGGATGCTGCGCCCTTACACAAGACAGGCTGGGAGGCAGGACACAGGCCTCTAGGCCAGTGCTGCTCTGAGGAGAGGGCAAGCTGGGAGCTAAGCTGCTGCAGCATGGGGTCTGAGCCCTGCTGGGGAACCACAGTAGCAGTAGGCTAAAATTTAGAAAGAAAAAAAAAAGGAAGTGGGTAACTTTCTCTGCAGTTGGCAGAGGACCACGGCCAGAAAAGTGGAACACTGTGCTATGCAATCCTAGTGGCTGGCTAAGCTGTGGTGCCTCGCGGCACCATGCCAAGACTTGTCTCAGCTGCTAAGGTTTCCGTCAAGATGGACCTGTCCTAGCTGGCGTGGTGGCTGGAGGCTGGGGCAGGAAGTTCGAACCCAGTTTGAGCAACTTAGTGGGAAATCCTATGTTGAAATACAAAATGGGCAGGGGATACAGCTTAGTGTGAAGCTCTGGGTTTAATCCTCAGTGTCTTAGTACCACACACACAAAAGAAGCAGGAGGAGGAGGAGGGGAAAAAAGAGGAGGAAGGAGAGGAGGGGAGGAGGAGGGGGAGGAGGAAGTGGCGGCCTGTTCTCTTGCTGCTTCGGTGCTGCCCTCTGACTGCAGCGGACTGTTGTGGCCCGATCTGATCTCTTTCCAGGTGTCTACTCCAGTGACACTTGGAGGGCCTGGGCTGTGCCCTTGGCATCCCTGAGTGAGCAGCAGCTCAGAAGGGGACTGATGGACACAGCAAGGCACTTGGTGCCACAGCAGCAGCTCCAGAGCATAGGCACTTCAGGGAGCACGTGTTTCTGGGGTGCCCCAAGGCTGGGCTGCTGGACAGTCACCCAAACTGACACGTCAATGAATCTTAAGCAGAAAAATTCTCATTGCGTGACGTAAAGGCAAAAGCAGGCCACATGCAGACTTGGAACAGCTAGAGAACATACGCCTTTCTTCAACATGTTTCTAGAATAGTACACGTATACATACTGCAGACAGGCTTGGGGACCACTGCCAATAATCCCCATTCTCTAAGTTCCCGTTGCATGAGAGATCAGTGCTGATTATATCCCATATTAGCTCGGCGGCCCCAAGTAATGTGGGATTCTTGAACTCCAAGATGACACCTTATATAGCCCGCACTGTGGACGCCAGCTTGTCCAAGTCCAGATTTGGACTTGTTTCCTCCGGCTCAGGAATGGACCTTCTGAGACATCGCATGGTGCTGAAGTGCCAGGGAACAGCTCTGCTCCAGCCATACTGTGCCTATCTAAACAGTAACGTGCATTCCACTCATGAAAAAATTATGAGTAGGATGCCAGAGAAATACAGTTGCTGGCAAGAAAGATCAGAAACACAGATGCCTCAAAAACTTACTATGACTGCAAGATTTTCAGGGGGATAAAAAAAGGGAGAATTTTTACCCTTCGCTACACACGCCTTGCCTCTGAGTATCAGGGAAAAATTGAAAGCCACCACATATTCCAGTAAAACAAAACCAAAAGCTGAGAACAGTTGTGTTTCTGCAGCCGTGGAGGGGACCTGCATGGTCCACCCTCCTCCTTTACTGATCTTGTTGGTTAAAAACAAGCAAACATACTGAAGCCACTGGGCTTTTTATAAAAGAAAGTAATAAAATACAGAAGCAGGTGCAAGGGAAAGATGCAGAGGGCCAGGATTCCTGTCCTCCCTGTCCCAACTTCAAGCCTGCCCCCTGCAGGATGTGAGCACCACGCCGTTTTCCACTGGACGCAAGGGTGGTATAGGAAAGAGCCACAGGATGGGAGCAAAGGTGGAGGTGTGTACAGACAGGGCACCGGGTCGACCTCGGAAGCTCTGAGTGTGCACGCAGCTTCTTTGATGTCCTGGCGCAGAAAGCCTCTCCTTTACTTGATTTCTTTCTCTGCCAACTTGACTGAAATATCTTTCATAGGATCCACCCAATAAAAACACCAGTGGTTTTTAGTATCTTCGCAGAGTACTGCCACTGTTGTGACAGTCAACTTTAGAGCATCTGAATCACCCCCAAGGAACCATATTCATCAGCAAAGCACCGGGGCCCACCCCTTGGCAATCACCGTGCCTCTGTCTCGGGATTTGCCTACTCCGAACTTTCTCGCAGATGAGCCAGGCGTGGGCTTCAGATCTGGCCTCTTCTCTAAGCATCACGTTCCCAAGTTCACCCAGGATGACGGAGGTGTCAGGGCCTCATCTCGGCTCCTAGCCGAGTAAGCTTTTCAGATTCCATGAGTTTCCAGGGCCTCACAGTGGAAATGGGTTTTGTGCAGAAAAATGAAACAGCGTCCCTGTGCCTCTGTGCCCCATGCGTTTGCCTCCTACTGTCCTTCTGGCTTTCCTGGAAAGCTGATAATGCCAGCAGGGCTCCCGCAGGGGCTAGAGAGCGCTCATCCCAGCACTCCCTGGTGAACCTGTGTGGAGAGCAGCAAGCGGCCAGGTGGGGCCTGGGCTGGAGTCAGGGAGGGCGTGAGAGTGGTGAGGGGCTGCCATGTGCCCACAGCAGCTAGCCGCTGCTCCACAGTCCAGAGTCCTTCCTCTCTGGACCCCAGAGATGCCCCAGAGTCCTTTATGCAGGTTCAGTGGGGTTGGGCTCCCTGCCAGAAGCACCTTTCGCCTATAATAACTCAGGATGCACTGGCACAGCGGTGTGGTGCCTTGGCCTCTGCAGGTGCCACCTTTTTGTATTTATCGTTACTCCTGCAGGTGAAGACCAGTGAGGCCTGAGCCTGCACAGGCCAGGGGTCAGGCCTCTGGCCTCTGAAAGGATTGCTTCTCCATCCCCAATTTCCATCATTCAGGGATGGACTGGAAAGTTAACCTTTCTTGGGGTCCAGGAAAAAAATGGATCTGGTGACCCTGGCTTTATGTCCTTGGCACTTGAGGACACCAGGTCTGAACAGAATCCCCCAGCCCCTAAGCTGCCACATACTCAGGTTTCACAGAAGTTCCTCTCTCGAGGGAGTGAGTGCCAGACAGGCGAGTCTGAACTGCCCTTGGTTTCCCCTGTAGCCTGATCCTTCCCATTGCCACTCTGCCCCCAAGGCTGAGCCCTTCCAGGGTGTAGCCCTGCCATTCCAGACAGGAAAGAGGGTCTCCCAAGAGGAGCAGCTTGTTTCAGACCCAGAGTGCTCCTAGGTCGTGGGGCAGTCAGGCTCCTCCAGTGAGAGGAAGCTGCAGGGAGCCCTGGGCAGGGACTGCAAGGGACACCTGCCTGACCCCATGTGGCCTAAGGACAGCAGCAACCAACCCTGACAGGGGCTTTGCATCTGCACCTCCAAAGGAGCCACTGTTGCAAAAACAGCCGAGAAGGTCATGAGGTGAACGTCAGCTCCACCACAGGGCAATGGAGAGGCAGTGAGGAGAGACAGGTGCTCTCAGTGCAAATCAAGCAAGGAACAAAGCTCTAGGCAGCTTGTGGAATTCACATAGTTCCCACTGTTCTCACAGTCACTCAGCCCTTAGCCACTCCCCTCTTCAAGAGGTATTAAAACCAGTTCTGGCTGTGGGTCCTGGCCTTCAGTGTGCCCGGACTTTGGACCCTCTTGGCTCCCCATAATTGCAGATATGTTTCTCTCTCTACTCTCACCATGGATTGCATTGGAAGTGCTGGATTGTAATTTACTTGTGAGAATTTCGATAACTTTCCCTGGGATTACAATTTGTGAACTCCTTAGGACCGAAATGAGGTTTAGAGGGAGGGGGAAGTGTTTATACTTCAGTGTTTATTCTCAGTGTCAAATGAGGTTTATCAACTTAGTACATTAGCCTAGGAGAATCTGGATAAAGACTTCAGTGTGAGCCAGGGTTCAAATCCCAGCTCTGCCACTGGGGATGTTGTAGCCATTGCTTCCTGTGCCATATGACATGGATTATCATGATAGCCCATGGACTGCAGGGTGAAGGCTGGGATGAGCCAACATAGCTAAAGATGCTAGGACACAGTTGAAGCTGCTTAAATGTCAACTCCAAGGGCCTGAACCCTGCTACATCCTGGCCTGACCACCAGCTGTCTTCAGCATCTCTCGCACCGCTGTCCTCTGAGCTCGGAGTTGGGGACAGCAGCCTGGCCTGGAAGCTAGGAGGTCATCCCTGGCCCCAGCGCTGCCCCTGCCTTCCCCCGTATCCTGGCTCTACCCTCTGTCGTCATCTCTTCTGCTCACCACAGGGCTGCAGGAGTGTGCTCTGCCACAGGTGTTGGAGCGCCTTACAGGTTTAGGGGCAAGCTGCTTCTGTCCATAAATGTGATCTGGCCTGGATAATGAGGTTCTGGGCCTCTGCCCAGGCTCTGAGGCCTGCAGAGGCTGCCGAAGCCGCTGCCCACCACCACCCGACAGTAGTAAATTCTCTGCCCGCAATGTACTGACAGAGGAAACCAGCCAGCTCTTCAGCAGCTACAGGCTTGGAGTTTCCCTGGGGCCAGCACAGTGAGGTTCTAACCCTAGTTTGGCACTGGCCTCTCCCGTCCCTATTCAGGGTGCACTTGGTCCAAGTGTGGGGAGAGCCCAATACGTCTGAGCTCTTCTTATGATTCTTCGGAAGCCTCTGGATTAGAAGGGGCTGGCCCCCCATCTTGCTCATCTTTCTTTCCCTCCTAAGTCCCTCAAAAGCTTGAGGCATAGGGGTGGGTGATCTTGGGTTAGTTGGTAGGCAGAGGGCAGGCCAAGAGGGTGAAGGGCCCACCCAGATCATGGTCATGCCCACGCTGCTCTTCCTTCTGGGGTGGACAGGGTTGGAGACTGTGGCTGGGGCAGACAGTGCTGAGAGGACTCTGGCCACCACTGCAAGGTCCTTGGTGGTGGCCTAGCTTTGCCTACCGCCATAGACTCTTCCCCGTGACAAAGAGGCCTTGGGCCAGGGCCTCCTGGGTAGCTATGGAGCTCAGCGGCCTGGCCAGGAGTGCAGACTTCCCCAGCTGTGGGGACTGAGGATCCAGCTTGGCCTTGGCCCGAGGGGCTCCCCCCCTGCTCTCAAGACCCATCTGGGAAGACTTACCGAGGCCCAGGTTGGAGATAGTCTCGAGGTCTGTGAAGCTGCTGGCCTCAAGGATGGCCTGGGGCAGCCGCAGCGTGAAGGGCAGTAGGTCTCTGTGAAGACAGGAGAGGCTGCGGGTCAGGTCTGGGACGGGGCCTGAGCTTTCTATGCCCCACCCTCTGCATTCAAATCTGCAGTCTGTGAGGAAGAGCCCTGGGTCCTGAGGCCTTGAGGTGTCTCCCAAGGCCTGGAAATGTCCCTGGAGCCAAGGCCAGGGTTAAGGCTGAGGCAGCTGCAGGTCTGGGGACACAGAGAGGTGGGAAACCTGCAGGAGAGGGCCAGGGGCTTGCTTCCTGCTTTTCCCGGCCCGCTGGGCCCAGTCTTCTGCGGACGCTATTTAGGGTAAAGTGAGTGACCCACTCTCACTGACCTCTGGCCTCACGGCCCCAGGTGACCCTGGTGAGTACACAGCCTCCATTCTACTCCACCTGACGCCTGGGGTCTCAGTAGCAACCTGTCCAGAGCTCCCTCTAGAAATCCCTAGAAGTAATCCGGACAGATGGGAAAACAGGCCCAGAGAAGGAAAGGGACATGCCCAGGCCACACACTGCCGCAGGCCTCCTGAACTTCCAACCCAGGCCTGACTCTCAGGGGCAGCAAGGGGAGGGTGGTACTGCCCCATCCAGAGCAAGTGCTCCCCAGGCATCGAGGGCATCCAAAGTCTGCTGGGCCTCTTTTCAAGCACTCCATTCTGAGCTCTTATTCCTCTCCATGGAAGCAGAAATCAATGGGAAACCCAGAGGACCCCATCAGCTGTGTCAGCAGGCGGCAGCTGCTGTGACAGCCTGCTCTAGCTCCCTGGCTCACACCTGTTGGTCTTGCCACAGCTCGATTCCAAACACCAAACTCCCATCCACCCTGGGGTCATCCACCTGCCACTCTTCCTCTCCCTGTCACTCAGGCTGGGGGCCCTGGGAGTTCTCGGCAGTGACAGGGCAGTGTTCCATGGAGATGCAGCGCATTTGCTGAACAGACCCACTGAGACTTAAAAGCTGAGACTGCAGAGGTCCCCAAAGCACCCAGGCACCTGCCTGAAGGATGCACTTTGATGAGGAAAGAAGAGCAAGCTGAGGGTGAGTGGCAGAAGATTCTGGGCCCTCTTGTGAAGACCTGGGTATGGCCTTGGCTCCCCTCTGTCACATGGGTTGGACTGCCAGCCGACCCTTGGGTTGCCCACCTGTGTGGGCCTGCTGTGGGCCCAAGACCTTCTGGGTGCCCCAGCTGGTGGCCCTTCCGTGCTCCACTCCCATCTCAGGCCCCGCTCTTCCACTACAGCCCCATCTCTCCTTTGAAAGGGTGGCAACATTCATCTCCGAGTTGCCTCTTCCACTCAGATTCTCCCCATCCTTCCGGGCCATGCCACAGGCTCTTCCCCAGGACCTGCGCTCCATGGTTTCCACCATCTATGCTTCCCTACACAGCTCTGATCTGGCCCTCCACCCAGGGGCCACCACATGCCAGAGCACTCGCGCGATGGGGGTGTCTGTTAAGCACCCACTGCAGGGGTGCTGTTTTACAGGCCTTCTGTCAAGGGATGGAATTAATATATCACAGCAGCCTTTACGGAAGACATTAATGCCTTCTCCACAGTTGATCACACAGATGCTCAGAGAAGCAAAGAAACTGGCTGGCTCAAGACCATCTAGTCAAGAGAAGAGCTTCAACCAGGAAACCAGGGCCACAAAATGCTATTTTTTAAAGAGAAAAAGAACTATCATCTATTGAACTTTATCAATCAAACACCAAGAGGCTTCCTTGTGCTACTTCACTTAATCCTTACAATGACGCTATGATGTTGGCATTACCATCATCTCCCTTTTTTCTTTAAATGTTAGAGTTTTTTTAGACATTAGATTTGTTTGTACCCAGGGCCTTACACAAGTCAGACAAGTATATAGCTCTAGCGCTGACCTACATACACTTTCAGCCCTGGAATATTTTTGCTTTTGAAATAGAGTCTCAGTGTGTAGTTCAGCTGGCCTTGAACTCACTATGTAGCCCAGGCTGGCCTTGAACTCATGGCCATCCTCCTGCCTCAGCCTCCTGAGTGCTGGGATTATAGACATGCACCACCACACCTGGCTAAAATTTTTAAATTAGAAAAAACCATACATATTCACTATAATAGATTTACACAGAGCATCTCCCCATTTTCACATCCTAGGGGACAAGTGGTCTCCCCAGCCCTTTTCTGTGTACTGTTGTACATGCATACACACATCACTTATAAAAGCAAAAACAGTACCTTGTTATGTACATTGCTCTACAGCCTGCTTCCTTCATGTGATAGTTCAGCTGTGGCCAAAGAGTGTCTCCCAATTCTATGCATGCATACTGACCTCTTCCTTTTCTATGCAGTAAAGGATTGTGGGTGGTGACTGTCACCCTTCCTTCCTTCCTTCCTTCCTTCCTTCCTTCCTTCCTTCCTTCCTTCCTTCCTTCCTTCCTTCCTTCCTTCCTTCTTCCCTCCCTCCCTCCCTCCCTCTCTCCCTCCCTTCTTTTCCCTTTTCTTTCATGCTTTTGTTAGTGTTTCTGTTGGGTAGATTCCTACATGTGAGCATGTGGAGCTACAGGAATATATATTTTAAAAAATGACAGTATTTGCCAACCCCAAGCTTGCACCAACTTACACTCCAGTAAAAAACAACTCAGACTGACAGAGCCGCTTGTTCCTCCTGATTCTAAGAGAACAATGAGCAAGCACCCTACTCCTCCAGCCTCAGCCTTGGGGGTCTTCCTTGTACCCTCAGTGCAGTGACACGATCAGGGTCCAGGGCTAACTCGGTCTGCCTAAGGAAGTATTAGCAGCAGGGTGTGAACGTGGGGAAGGCAGGCACCTGAAACCAGGACAGAACTGGCTTACTGAGATCCTAGCGATAAGCCTGTGGGTCTTGGGAAAGCTGGGCAGGCCTTCTAGAGAGCACGCTGGGGTGGTGGGAAGCACTGGAACACTGAAAACCAAACACCAAAAGGAACCAGCCCCCGAGTGACTCCATCGCTTCTCCACCACCTGGCCGTACTGTGCGGACTACAGAATCCCCTGGTAGAGCTGCTTAAAAGGTAAATTCCTATGTCTGAGCCCAGTGTCAGTCAGAGCTGGGAATGGAGCAGCACGTGCACACACACACACACACACACACACACACACACACACACACACTTCTAAATGTTTAACAACACAAGTCTTATGCCAACTTTCTGAGACACACTGTATATCCAGTACAGTTTTCTTTTTCATTTTAAAAAAGCCAGTCAGGACCCATTAAACTGATTTTAGAACCCCTCGGGGGAGGGTGTTTCCAACATCAGGAACCATCTCTCTAACTCTGCAGATGCCAGCGGGCCGTCTGTCCACCCCGTTCACTTCCGACGCTCGTTACCTGGGGCTGAAGTCAGGCTCAGCACACTTTGGAGCTCAGTCCCATGGGAACACGCCACCATGCCAGCTGTGAGTGTCGCCCACCAGCGCTTCTGAAGAAGCAGCTGCTCCCAGGCACAGGGATCAGAGCTCTCTTCTAAGGTGCGGGCCATCAGCAGCCTCTCCTCCAGGCTGGGAGTCAGGTGGGTGGCTGAGTCATAGCCCTGGGCATTTCCAGGGAGTGTAGGCCCCAGACACCTCCCTTCCTTCCTCATTTTGGGCATTGAGTGACACTTACTTGGAGGCTAAAGACCCCTTCGCCCAAATCTGTACTGAGTCCTGGCAAGGGGCTTGGCTGGCACTAGTGATGTGCTCGAGAAACAAACAGGTGCAGTCACCCTGCTGTTGCCCAGGTTAAAAGCCCCAGCACCTCCCAGCCTCCCCCAGCCCCATTCTCCTGTCTGCAGTGACTGCCAGAACCCTTCTTGTCTGGCAGCTAGGTGGCCCCTGCTCTCCTTTCCTTCAATCCCGTGGCCCCTGCGGCCACACTGCTGTGTGCTATGGGCCATCTGACCATGGCTCTAGGTGCCTGCAACACGAAGCCCTTGCAGCTCCAGGTGGCCTCCTTGCGCTGCTCATATCCCCCGGCTGCTGCAGCGTTCCCATGCCAGGTCTCTGCCCCAAAACTCTTCTCTGGCTAGAATTCCATATACAAGGGACTGGCTGCCGGGGAGAACCACGTACCCTGCTGGCCGTGCTTTGTGTACCATGTGCATGTGCAGGAGCAGCTGGGGGTCAGGCATCAGAACCCTGGGATCATATGCAGCTCAGCCTGATCATTTCTGGGGTGCCTGCTTGGTGCCAACTGTGCTGCTGAGCCCCTTACAGAGATCTTCAGCCTACTCTGGGGGACTGGGGGAGGAGAACAGTGTGGGCAGCACCCAGAACACAGCGTAGTGCCAGGTCCAGGGGAACTCATTATGGGAACCCCTGCCAGCACCTGCCAGGCCCACATCCCTCCCTCTGCATCCTACTGCCCAGCCTCTTCTGCAGGGTCTGCTCCGGAGGGTGGGCACCTGGACCCGCAGGCTCCTCTTGGCACAGGAAGCCACACAGTGCCTGAGCCCTCCAGGGACCACAGCTCTCGGCATCAATTCTAATGCTCAGCACCATAACTGACCATCAGGCCCAAGGATCCTGGGGGTGAGAGTGCAGGTTGTAGGCTGAACTTGGTTTCAGCAAAAGCAGTTTGGAATCACAGATCCCAGTGCATGCTGCTCAACTTCCAATCCACACAAGGGCTCTTGGCTTATGGCACCAAAAGGTATTTTCAAATTCACACTGATGTGAAACCAGTATGAAGGAACAGAACAGTCTGGTGTGGTTACAGATGCCTGCTCCACCCAGTAACTGCTTAATAATCAATCACACGTTTCCCCCTAAGAAGGGGCACTCGCCTGTCCTGCTGCCACTGTAGGAAGTTCCTTCTATAACCCCTGCCATATGTCTGGGTCAGGTCCACCTAGGATGCCAAGCTGTCGTTGAAATGGTGACACAGAGAGCTGGGAATTGAGGGCAGGCTTTTACCAGCTAGTCCACGCCAGCATCAAGATAAACAGCTCTCATCAATACCACCAAGCATGTGGGTAACTCCACCTGGGCTGCTCCCTTCCCTCCAGGGCCCCTCGTTGACCTCCCCTGCCCACACAGGCACCCAAGCTTGCCTGGGACATCTATGGCAGCAGGTGGGCATCACTCTAGCACAGAGGAACAGGAAGACTTCCCTCAGGACTGCTGGAGGGCCGATCTACTCACCTACTGACACAGTAGAATGCGATCAGTTTGAAGATGTCCTCAAACACAAGAACTGAGCCTTCCAGGTACAGTACTGGGGAGAGACGAGAAAGGCCCTGGGTGAGAATCCTCAAAGACGGGGTGGGGGAGGTCGTCCTCGCCAAGGGCCGAAGGGGCGGTGTGCATCTTCCATGTTCGGTGTGGGTCAGGCTTGGTAGGCAGTGTTCACCCATGTGGCCCCATACATGCCAGCCGCCATCTGGGCTTTGGGTAGTGGGAAGTGGACTTTGTGGGCATCCAGGGGATTACCTGGCAGAGCTGGTGTCAATTCACACATCCTCATCACTTTGGGCAAAACGGGACAGAAGAGTTAAGGCCCTAAGAGCAGAACCAAGCATGCATTTGAGCAGCCGTGCAGAACCAAGCATGCATTTGAGCAGCCGTGAGGAACGCAAGGGTGTTACGCATACATATTAGGCATTGGTTTCAAAAGCTCACATGATGTTTTGAAAAATTTACATTGTCCTCTGTATAGCAAAGGATCCTAGTTTTCCATTCGGTCACATACAAAAATTTTGAGCAGAATTTCAAGAAAAATATTAACTAGAGCACAATGCAAGAATTATTTGCAGAGTGTCCAGAAATGACCTAAGTCTGAGACACTCAGCCCATGGTGTGTGGTGGGACAGGTAGAAGTGGCCGGGCATGGTCCAGCACCGCCTTGGGTCTGCATTTGTCTGTCACCAGCCTTCTGCACAAGGGGCAGCACAGAGATGGGCTGAGGAAAGCGGGGGCCAAAAGACGCAGTAGCAGTGAGAGATAGAAAGCGTTCTTCCTCAAAACAAGAAAGCTGGTCCTCAGGGATCTCTCTAGAGGGAGTAGGAGTAACACACATTTTGAGAAGCCCAGAGCAGCTTCCTGGGCCTGTCCCACACTCACAGCTCCCCTGGCCAGCAAGGCGCGGGCTGGCCTTCCCAGAAAGCACGCTGAACCTTGAGGGGAAAGTCAGTTCTTCGCCCCCATCCCTGCCCTCCTAATGGCAATCATTAAGAAATCAATAGGAGGGCTGGCCAAATAGCTCAGGGGATTAAAGATCCTGCAAGCAGGCACTGGGGCCAGGGGTTCAATCGTCTCAGACCTGCCGTTCGGGCCCCACTGGGTGTGGTGCATGCCTGAAATCAACCTTTCCAGCAATGTCACCTAGTTAGACTTAGTGGCTCCACCCCTCTGCACCCTGTATCAGACCTTACATAAACGAACAACCCCAGGTCTTACAGCACAGGGTGTCAGGCAGTTCTATACAGAAAGTCCCAGTCACCATTTAAAAAAAATATTTTTAAATTTTTTGATACAGTAGTACATATTTGCAGTTCATGAAGTTCATAACCATTTTCTGGATGGGTACACGTACACACTACAGCTTGTTTCTTTCTTTTTAACCCCCTTCTAATTCCCTGATCCCATTTTTAAGCTTGTTGCTGTTGTTAACCTTAGCTCCTGCAATGGCATACGCTGTTTACACTCACTGAAGTTCTCAGGTTCCTGCACGCGGCAGCCTTTACCTGCTTCCCCTGCCCCTCCCCCAGCCCTTGCCGCTTGCTGCCTCCGCCCACTTCCGTACTGACAGAGACCCGCCTCCCAGTCTCCTCCTGCCTATCCCTTATTACTGCCTTTCTTCGCACTTTGCCTCACTCAAGTGAGAGATACTGTAGGAGATTTAAGCTTGTCTGGTTTATTTTACTCAACATTATATTTTCTAGGCGCATCTATTTTCCTACAAATGTCTCAAACCTGCCATTCTTTATAGCATAGTAGCATTCCGTCATATATAGATATCGTATTTTTTTTTTTTTTTTTTTTTTTTTGAGACAGGGTCTCACTATGCAGTTCAGGCTGGCCTTAAACTCACTTTGTAGCTCAGGCTGGTCTCGAACTCACAACAATCCTCCTGCCTCAGCCTCCCGAGTGCTGGGATTACAGGCCTGCGCCACCACGCCCGGCTTATCGTATTTTTTTTATCCAAGTATCTGCTACTCAGTATACAAGCTGCTTCCAGAATTTCCTTATTATGAGTTACGCCTCTGTAAACACCGTTCTGCATGGATCGCTGCAGTGTGACGACTCAAGCTCTCTGAGGAAGACACCTAGCAGGGCTATTGCTAGGTCGTATGGAATTTCTGACTTCTTTGAAAAATCTCTGTACCAATTTTCATCACGGCTGTGCTAGTTTGCATTCCCACCAGCCATAAGGCAGGGTTCCTTTTTCAACACAGCCACACAAGCATTTACTATTGATTTCTTTTTTTTTTCTGTATTTTAGGGAAGGGTCTACAGGGTGTTCAGGGTCTCACTATTAGATCAGACTCGTAGTGATCCACCTGTTTCCAGCCTCCCAAGAGCTGGGATTTCAGGCACACGCCAACATACCCAGTGGGGCCCGAATGGCAGGCCTGGGATTGAGCCCCTGGCCCCAGTGCCTGCTTGCAGGCGCTTTAATCCACTGAGCTATTTGGCCAGCCCTCCTATTGATTTCTTAATGATTGCCATTCTTTCTGGAGTAAGATGGAATCCTAGCATTGCTTTAATTTGCATTTATCTAATGGCCGAGATACATTTTTTTCATATATATGTGGATCATTTGTATTTCTTCCTCTGTGAAATGTCTGTTCACTTCTTTAGCCCATCTCTTGACCACATCTTTAATTTTAAGTGGTTTGATTTTTTTTCTTTGAGTTCATTGTAATATTCTTGATACTAGTCCTGTGTTTGATGAGTAGTTGGCATTTTTTTTTCTTTGAGACAGGACTTTGCTATGATGCTCAGGCTGGCCTTGAACTCACTTGGTAGCCCAGGCTGCTGGAACAATCCTCCTGGCTCAGCCTCTGGAGTGCTGGGCTTACAGGTGTATACCACCATGCCTGGATTGCAAAACTCTTTCCCTCATTCTGTAGGTTATCTTTTCACTCTGTTGATTGGTTCTTTTGTGGCACAGAAGCTGTTTGGTTTGATACAGTCCCATTTGTTGATTCTTACCATTGAGGTTCTATCCAGAAAATCCTTTCCTACGCCTATGTCTTGGAGTGTTTCACCTATTTTATCTTCTAGTAGGTTTAATGTTTCTGTTTGAATGTTTGGATCTTTGATCCACTTTACTATAGTACACTGTGCAAGGCAAGGGCCTGTTTTCAGCCTTCTGCACACGGATAACCAGTCTTCCGAGCTCACTGGCTGAAAAGGCTGGCTTTCCTCCAGCACATGCTCTGGCTCCTTTGTCAGAGCTCCAATAGCTGAGTGTGTCTGGGAAAGCTTCTGCATTCATGATTCTATGCCTTTGAGGCACATATCTGTTTTTGTTCTAGTACTGTGCAGTTTTCATCACTACTGCTTTGCAGTGTAGTTTGAAGTCAGGTATTGCTATGCTTCCTGCTTTTCTCTTGTTCCCCAAATTGCTCTTGCTATTCCAGGTCTCTGTTGGTTCCATATGAATTTTAGGATGGTCTTCTCTAGTTTTGTCAAGTATGCTGTTGGCATTTTGACAGGCACTGTGCTCAATCTGCGCAACTGCCAGATTACCACGCACCATTTTACTACGCAACTGTGGGTTTTCCGGATCGCAAGCGAAGCAAAGCTCATGCTTTCTTCTTTCCCATCAACCCTCTTCTCTCCAGCCCCAACCCCCGCCACTCACCCCCTGCACCCTGACTGCAAATGCACCCTCAACATCGAGTCCACACCTGAAAGAACAGCTGCTTGTGGGGCTCTGTCCATCTTTGGGGCTCCTTCAACACCTGGCACAGTGGACTGTCTGAGAAATTGAGCAATGTTGACACAAGTCTCCTGGGGGTGGAGGGACACCCAGATGGGTAAAGGCCATGAGAGTACCTGGCCTGGGTCTTAGACCAACATGTGGCTAATGGGCATTCCCTGTAGGGGTCCAAAGGGACACCTCAGACTTACCTGGAGTCTAGACAGACAGCTCACCCCGTTGTGACCACCGTGTCCTATGCTGTGCTAGCCTGTGGCTTGTGTGGGAGCTCCCGGGCCAAGCCACCCGAGTGTGCGCCTGCCTACTAAAAGCTATCACTTCTCCTCTGTGTCTCTTTCTATAGCTCTAGACAATGAGTCTCACCTGCCTGCCTGTTGCCCCTATGGCTCGTGAGGGTGACCTTATTGAGGAACAGAATCTTTGCAGATGTGACCAGGTTAAAATTAGGCTATCCCGGTCTAGGGTGGCCCTAAGGTCAATAGCTGGTGACCTTCCTACAAACAGGCTGTATAAGGGCAGCAGACAGAGAGGCATGGAGAGGGGACATGGTGAAGCTACACCCCCAGAGAGCCAAGGATGCACAGTGGCTGTGAAAGCCCTGGGATGGGTCCGCCTGGGTCTCCAGCAGATCCAGCCCATTACACTTGATCTCAGATTTCTGGGGCTTTGAGGGAAGAAATGTGCAGTTTTAATGAGACTAGTTTGTGGTCCTTTGTGGCAAGGTCTCCCATTCAAGGGCAGAATTAACAGAATGAGACCTTAAATGAGATCACATTGAAGTGCTGTAGAGGGGACGCAGGTGTCAGGCCCTCTAAGGGAAATCCCCTCCCTCCACTGGGTCCTGGTGGCTCCTATGGCCCCTACTGCTTCTCTCCATAGAATCCCTCTCAGCTCTTCTTTGCCTTCAGGGCTCAGTTCTTACCCAGAAGCCTTTGTCTCCCATTTTTTGATCTCTCCTTTTGGAAAGCCACATTCCTGGCATCCGTGGGAGGCACAAATTCCTGCACCTGTGCACCCACCAGGTGAGGGAGAAGCAGTCCTCTGGTCACCATGCTGGGAAGTGGCAGGGATCCAATGGTGTGGCTCTCGCTGTCCCCTCCCTTGTGTGGAACTCAGCCCTGAGCCAGAATCAGAGCGTGGCCTGCAGAGGACAGTGGGGCAGGACGCAGGGACAGTGGTGCAGGACGCAGGGACAGTGGGGCAGAGCGGGCCAAGTCCAGGGACAGAGGCTGGAGACTGGTTAGGGCTGGGTGAGGCGGGGGGTGTGACAGCTGAAGGACACGGGGCTTTCTTGCTACTTTTTAGTGTTGCAGATTGAAATTTAGCAGCTTAGCCATTTCTAAGCACACGGTTCAGAGGCATTAGAACACACGCAGCAGCATGAGGGATGACGATGACCTCAAGGGGACCTTGGTGATGGCTGCAAGTGTGCGCGCACGAAAGGCCATGGAAGCATGATTTAAATGGGTGAACCGCAGGACATTAAACACATTAAGCAAATACACTGGAACTGTGCTGTTATCAGAAAAAGAAATGTGTGAATTTTATAATGTGCATATACGATTTCTGTAAGCAGCAATTCTCAAAAGGTGGCTGGATGGCACTGTCCTCTCAGGAGGTGCTCGTGGTCCCTAGAACACGGTGGGCAAGTCCCCAACCTGGGCCACCTGCTGCCAAGAGGACCATGTCACCTGTACCTTACCTCCTCTGACAGAGCCTCAGGGATGTCAGTCCCCACTACTGCCTCAGGCCACAGCCTGGGGCACAGAGCCCTTCCGCCTACCCTCCCAGGAGAGGGCCAGCTCCAGACAGGCATGCTTGACTTGTGTGGCCTCCAGGGTCCCTCAGAGAAAGCCTCAATGGGGACATGCCAGCCTCCACCTAATCCATGTCCAAGGTGAGGGACAGGGACCACTCAGCAGAACCTAGCACACTCCAAGGTGATACCAGGTGACAACAGTCAGACTTCACCTCTGCTCTAAGGGAAGGAAACTTTTTAACCTTGTGACTTCACCATCAAGCCTGAGCTAAGGACAGGGCCAGCCACACTCCTGACAATGACAGTCTCAGTATCAAAATGGAACATGCAAGAAAAACTGAAAGCTATGAGAAGGTTGTTTGGTTTGGTTTTTAAAATCAATTCTATCTTGTCACTCAGTAATTAAATGAAGCTGGGACTGCTGGTGCCAGCCTGTAATCCCAGCACTTTGGGAGGCTGAGGCAGGATGATCACAGGTTTGCACTCAGAAATAAAAAGTTTAAAAGGGGCTAGGGGTGGAGCTCAGTGCCAGGGCTCTGGGTGGGTTTAACACACACACATACACACACACACACACACACACGAGTTACAAAGTTCAGAAGCCACATGCATCTTCCCTTCTTCCTCCACAGGCCCTCCAGCTCCCAGCACTGCGCTCAGCAAGCGGCTGGTTCTCAAATATTTATATATTTACTTATTTATTGACAAAGTGTTTTATTCTGAAATACTTAAGTTCTCAGGAAGTTGCAAAGCAAAACAGGGGAGAGCGGCACCTTTGTCCCAGCCCCCAGGGGCAAGGGGCACCGTGCACAGTAAGAGCACAGTGTCAACCCGGAGACCGATGGTGCCATCCCACGCGCTGCAAGGATGTCCCCAGCCCGCGTGCATGCATGTGTATGCTTAGAACTAGGCAGCTCACCGCACCGGTGTCTTCACGCTGTCACCACAAGGCAAGACACAGGACGGCCCCCGCTAGGACTCTTGGTGACCCTACATCCCCCTCTTCTGCCCCTCCTAACCCGAATCCCCACCTCCACGATTCTGTTACTCCAGGATGAGCAAGGCACTCGTTCCCTCTTCTCTGAAGGGATGGTGATAAAGTTTTATTTATAAATTAATTTATTTCTAAATTAAATACAGTAACAACTATATTGAATGATAGACAAGATTGCGCTGTGATCAGGTGTGTGAACGTGGTCTCTTTCTCTCGATTTTTTATTGTACTATAGATCTTTGTAAGCACAGCACAAAAGTTGCTTCCTCGATAAATCGAAAGCTCTCGTTTTTCCCTGAAGCAGCAGTGGCGACCCTCCACGGACTGTCAGTATACGAGCGGCCCACCGCGGTGCGCGTCCTTTATGATGTCGCCATAAAGGAATCACTTAAGGCTTCGCTTGGGCTGGTCGGAATCCCCAGCACTGCTCCTCCTGCACTTGGGGCCATTATAAGTCAAATATCGAGCCTGCACATTACAATGATGTCGCAATTATTCTGGTACCTGAGATGGCTACTAAACCACTAACCCATGAGCTATGCAGCGTGAATGCACCCGGCAAAGGGACGACGCCTATCCCCAGCAGGATGGAGCTGGGCAGCATGGGGCTGGTTTTCATTACTATGCATATGGCTGTATGCATTCAGCAGGACACACGCCTGAGAACTTAGAGAATTGCTTACTTCTGGAATTTCCATTAATATTTTCAGACTGTAGCTGTCTACAGGTAATGGAAACCACAGAAAGCTAATTTGCAGATAAATGTGGACTACCAAATGAGGAAGTACGAGGCATGTTATCATTGTCTTCTTCCTCTTCTTCTTCTCTTCCTCCTCCTCCTCTTCCTCTCCTTCCCTTTCTTCTTTTAAGACAGAGTCTTACTGTCTAGTTCAGGCTGCCCCTGAATTCACTATGTAGTCCAGTTTGGCCTTGAACTTGAAGCAATCTTCCTGCCTCTGCCTCCTAGTGCTTGGATTACAGGCATGGGCCACCCTGCCCGGCGTCTATCTGCTTTTGAAATGGGCTTTCTTTCTTTCACTCGGGCATTTCCCTGGGGTTCACCCAGCTTGTTGAGTGGTCCAATAGCTCATTCCCTTTTCTCACCAAGTAGTGACTGGCTCCTGGGACCCACTGTGGTTAGCCACTTCTGTGTAGTCATGGCCAGTCAGTATCGAGTGTTCAGTTACTGTGCGTAAGGCTGCTGTGGACCTTTGTGCACGCATTTCGACGTGAAGTACTTTTATTTCTCTGGGATGTGGGCCTGACGGGGCCCTGCTGGGCCCTGTGGCAAGCCCACCTTTAGCATACTCAGAGGAGCCCTACCATTTTACTGTTTTGCCTTGTCACCAGCAGTGTGGGGAGGATCATTTTTGCCTGGTCTTACAGTCTCTAGTGTCGTCCCTAGTTTTTATTTTAGTCATTCCAACAGGTGCATAAGGATATCTATTTTTTTAAATAATAAAAAAGTTATAAAAAAAAGAATTAGAAATGATACAAAATTTCACTAAACTAAAGAATAGGAATGTAACAGTGGTTGTTACATCACATGATGCTGTCTTCAGATATCAGTGAGCAAAATTGGTTTTAAAAAACCAAAATAAAACAACCACCACAAATAAGAATAAAAAGAAAATAATTAAGCATAAACTGCTCCTTTCAAAAGACCAGCAGAAAGTGGCAGTGCAATTATCCAAACAATCCTGCATGCACACATAAATGGATCTTTCCCCTTCTTTCTTTTGTTCTTTTCCTCATCTAAGTTCTTCCTTCCCATTGAACAGATTCTTCCCCTTTCACAGTATCTCGTGGTTTCAGGCAAGTGCTCACTCCACTGAGCCGTCTCCCAGCCCCATTCTCTCGTGGTTTCAAGGCACGCTTCTCTGATACCGAACCCTGTTTTGTGTGGTTGTCTTCCACCTACATGTCCTCTTTGCTAAAATGCCTCTTCATACCTTTTGCTTATTTACTGTCCTCATTATTTTTTCCTCATTGTGGAACCCAAATCCCTGACACCCAAAGTAAAAGGGGAAAGGTTTACTTAGCTCACAGTTCGTGGAGGTTTCCGGCTACAATTGGCTGGTTCCAGGGCAGCGTGGAGAAAATAGGTAGGGCGGCACCACAAGGTAGAAACACTCAAGGCAAGCGGACAATAGCAAAAGCAAGCAACGAGGGCTACAACAAGCCTCTTTTTTAAAGAAAAATATAATATTTTATGTGTTTGGTACAGGGTCTCACTGTGCATCTTGGACTCACAGTAATCCTCCTTTTCAGTCTGCCCAGTGCAGGGATTACAGGCAAGCGCCACCGCGCCCCATCTCAGTCACCGGCTCTTTGCGCCCTGGGGGTGGTCCCTGCACTTGCCTAAGTGGGTGCTTAATCTGCTGGCTCGCTGGCCCAAACAAGTGTTTTGTCTTTTATATTGCATGTAGGGTTTTCAGGATTAGGGCAGTGCTCAACCAACCAATAGGCTAATTTAATAATCACCTACTTAATAAAAATCTTAATACTCTTAATCTTGACATTAATCTTAAATCAATTACACACTCTATTTGGCTGCCTCTAAACAACTGCCACCTATGACTGAATGAGGCTTTGGGGGAGCGTCTAGACACAGCTGTGACATTTACTCTGTGGATTATTATAAAATTTTTATTATTTTCTTCTTTCTCCTGTTAGCTTCCAGAAAACTCTGATTGACTGTCTCCATGAATTTACCTATCCCAGTTATTTCACACATCACACAATACATGACTCTTTGTGACTCCTGGCACCGTGTCTGCCCACTCACCAGCTGATGGTGCGTGGGTGGCCTCATGTAGCTACTCCCAGTGGTGCCACCGAGGATATTTGTGTCCAAGGCTTTGAGTGGACACACTTTCGTTTTTCTTGGGTATATACCTGGAGGTAAAATTACCTGGTCATATGCTAACTCTACATGTGTAGGAAACTGGTAGACAGTTTTATAAAGTGACAGCACTACTTTGCACATCCGCCAGCTCTGTAGGCAGCATGTCACTGGCTGTCTTTTTTTTTATTATAGCCATCCTAGCTTTATGACATGGACCTTCTTGAGGTTTTGACTTGCAGTTCCCTAATTATAGTGAGGCTCAGAGCTCTTCCATGTGCTCAATGAATATATATATATATCTTTGATAAAAATTTCAGTTCAGTTTGGCCATTTTAATGGATTACATGTCTTTAATGTTGCTTTGAGATATTTTTATATATTCTAGATACAAGTCTTTTGTCCCAACCTGTAATTTATCTTTTCATTCTCTGACAGGGTCAAATGTGTTGTAAGAATTAAAAACAAAACAAAAAAAGAATGTCACCCAAAGTTCTGCTGTCTGTAAAATCGTAGGCATTCAACTGGTATGTAAATCGTCCAGTAGGGGTATCTCTAACCTGCTTTAATGAACAGCCAACTCTCTATCAGTATAGGTAACATATCATGGGTCTTGAAGCAATTATTCTCTTATTTAAATCAAAGTCTCCTTGGCAACCTCATGGACATTATGAATTCTTCTCATAGATACATCTGGGAAGCTAAGCCTGGCCCTGTCTGATGTATGATTTTCAAACTATGACATTAAAACCATTACAGAGACCATTACATAAAAATCATTGCAAGGATTACTACTTGTGAAGTATCTACTCTTCAAGAAACACAGACTCAATTTTCTGCTTTAGTCAACAGCTTTGATAACCCCTGAGACTGCTATTCTGGTACATGCTGGCCACCAACAGTGGCTTCTTAAGGGCTGTGCCGGAGCTCCTCTTTGGCTGGGACACTTCGTGATGTATCCATCTGCCCACAACCACAGAATGTTCTCACAGCCTGTGGACGTGAAGGTCCGTAGATGGACAGAGAAACTGATTGGGAGCTCATAGTTAGAAGGGAACTGAGTGTTTGTGGGTGTCGTGGGCTAGGGGCATCTCTGGAACTCCTGGGGGGTGGCAGAGATGTAAAACAATCTGCTCATTCTCTTCGGATGACTACGAGTATGGTTGGGTGGGGTAGGAGAGGTGTTTATTGAAAATGTTTAGCAAAGAGAAACCAAGCCTGTAGTGAGTCCTCAGTCTGCAAATTTCTGGAACAGACACAGGATGGATTAGAATGACCCCTTTCAGAGGGTCAGTGCTTAGAGAAAGTTTCCACCACCCTTGGCTAAGATGAAGGAACTGCAATGGGCCTAGCAAGTGGCCTCTCCCAAGACCTTAGTGACAGGACTGGGGCAGCCTCCTCTGGATCTCCCTTTCATCAGGAAAAAGTCTTGGAGCATCCACTCCTGATGGATCTTGGCCTCAGCCCGCTTTCCTAAAAGGCGATCACCAAGCTGGGTCCCTGAAAGGAAAGGGCAGCAGCACAGACTGACCCTGAGGATAAAAAGCCAAAGAGGCTGGGAGCAGCTCCCAGCTGGGCAGAAGGAGGGAAAGCGGGCTGTGTACAGGGCCTCATGGCTGAGGAAGGAGGGTCTGCCCCTCCCGGACCCCTTACCAGCTCTGATTCCCTGTAGGTCTGCAAATAGCAGGCTCCTTTCCCATGTTGAAGATCACAGTCATGTTTTGGTGGGGGCCCTGCTGCCCAGTAGCATTGTGGTTGCCATGGGAATCACCACAGGGCCAGTTTATGATGGGGCAGAGAAAGGACAGTCAGTGACAATCACCAGTCTACCCAAAGGCCCATTTTGCTGAAATAGATGCAAACTGTATCCCCATTCCCCAGGGGTGAAATGGCAAGGAGAGCAACAAGTGGCTCAAGAGTCCAAACCCAGCTCGGGCACCTACATGCTCTGAGTTGATGTGGTGGCCCAGGTACCCACTACGCATGTACCAGCTGGCGCAAGCCTCCATCTAGGAATTTTACCCAAGCGCCTTTGGCTGGAGGCTTACAGGAAAGGGACAGGGACCCCAGAGCCAAGGCTATGGGTCCACAAAGAGTCCCTCCCAAATACCCCAGGTCATTTCTCAGAGCAGGAAAACACTGAGAGCCAGAAAGGAAGGACTCTTAGAAGACAGCTCTTGTTACCCTGCCCCACCATTGCAGATGGGGAAACTGAGGCTCAGACAAGGTGTATCATTGTAGGAGGAGGTTAGCTCGGTGCCTTCCAACTCACTCTAGTGCTCTCTGGGGTCTAGATTCTGGCTCTAGAATCAGTCTGTTTGGCCTCTTCTCCCAACTTCCAAGTAATGGATTGTGTACAGATTTAAGCCTTTTTGGTAGTCCTGGAGGGTTATGGTGGTTAAGATTTTAATAGTAGAATAATAATAATTTCACCATCACTCACTAAGTCCCCAATGTGTGCCAGGCCTTTTCTTTTCTTCTTTCTTTCTTTCTTTTGTATTTTAGGGGAGGGTTTACAGGATGTTCAGGGTCTCACTACTAGATTGGACTCATAG
The DNA here is from genome assembly GCA_004027165.1 of Ctenomys sociabilis. Lineage (NCBI taxonomy): Eukaryota > Metazoa > Chordata > Mammalia > Rodentia > Ctenomyidae > Ctenomys > Ctenomys sociabilis. Next base: position 29,412 of record PVKA01001955.1, on the reverse strand, counting down.
TCATCGCTGTTTACAGTCTCCTGAGAGCTGGGATTACAGGTGTGTGCCACCACACCCAGCCTCAATTGCCATCTCAGCATGCCCCATGGGCAGGGTCAGCACAGCAGGCCTGGAGATCGAACCTCCAGCCCCTGTGCCTACTTGCAGGTGCTTTAATCCACTGAGCCATTTGGCCGGCCCAAGGCTCCACATTTCTAATCATCGCGACAGTTCTATTACTTGCATTTATAGGCGAGAAAACTGGGGCTCGTCAAGGGTAAAGCACTGACTCAGGATGTGGCTAAGTCCTGAACAGGTGCGGCCAACCAGTGCCTTTTGCTCAGGAGAGGTGGAATGGGTAGAGTCAGGTACCCTGGGCCCCCTAAGGGCTTCCTTACAGGAATGAAAAGGCATCCACGCGGCCCTGCCTCACTCAGCCTTGCAGTTCCTGTAGATCACATCCTCTGCTCTGCCACCAGGCAGGCCCCATGTCACCGGAGTGTGGTTTTCCTGAGCAGCACTGCCAGCTTCTTCCTTTGGTTCCACTGCCCATAGCTCAGGGGCGGCCAGAGGGCTCACAGGCCCAGCGCTACTCCCAGAACGCAGGGCGCAGACCTCCTGTCTTTTATTCCAGGTTGAGGGTCTTCCACAGGCTTCACAGGGCTTGCATTTTCTGAAAGCCCCATCTCTGTGTCTCACACGGACATTGCACGGTGGTGACTTTCCCCGACACTGCTCATGCCAAAACAAAAATCCCCCCTTTTGAAGGCGCTCTTCTCTGTTAAGCAGGTATGAAAATGAGGCTTCCAAAGTCTGAGGAAGGGAGATAGGACAGATGGAGACAATGCAGACGAGACTGTCTGTAAACTAAACTATAGATTCAGATACTAAAGCACAGGGGGCACTGAATTGCTAAGTGTCAGGAAGATGACACAAAGTTAAGAGGCATAGTGGTCATCTGAGAGAAGGCAAGGTGATAAAGTGGCAAGGGGGTGCCAAGCACGGGCGCACGGTCCCAGGCTAGCAGGAAATTCTGTCCTGCCCGCTTCTGGCCCCCAATGCAGGTCCACGGCTTTCACTAGATGCATCAGGAGAGAACACTTGGCTTTCTCCGGGAATGGAGGATGGTGGCGGTGAGGTTGTCCAGGGTACTACCCTGACAGAATAGCCCCAAGTACCACAGAAGGGCCCCTCAAGGAGGCCCAGAAAGCACCTGCTTCATTTTGAGGTTCTAAGACGTTCTAAGGTAGTTGGTGCCCAGGCAAGAGCAGAGAAGGTGAAGTATCGAATCAACAGTGTGACGGGCAGTATTTCCCTCTCCAGGCAAAACAAGTCTGACTTACAGCATTGGCCAACTTCCTTAATGCACTTCTGCTCAGGCTGGGGAAGAGACACACACAGCTGATCTCTAAATCAGATCTGGGTCAGCTCCTGTGTGCCAAAATTCACAATCCAGAAACAAACCCACCTCCCTGGGCCATCAGGAGGCTGAGAACTTGGTAACCTTCCTCCTAGGGCTGTCCTTCTTGAAGCCACCTTTCTGCTCCTGTCAAACTCTGCAAAGAACAATGGCACACTCTTAGCTTTGGGGGGAAATTCCAAAGTGCTCTGGTAAATAAATCCTCTGCTAAAAGAGGAAAGAGCCATGCATAGGTTACTTTATTCCCTGACTGCTTTCCACTCTGCCACCCTCCCCACCCCTGTCCTGCAGTCCTTTGGAGGAAGACAGGAGATAAGACAGAAAATCACCTGGCCCAGGCACAAGTACTTTGCCCACGGCATCTACAGGCCTGACCTAAAGCTCAGTTACATCCTTCGGTGCAATCTCCTTAGCTGCAGAATGGAGAACGCAGTACCTGTTCAGCTAAACAGAACACCACACAGACCCTGCCATACAGCAGATCCCCAGTAATGAGCCAAAGGCTGAGTAAGAATTAGCTTTCAGGGCCTAGATACTGGGGAGCTGGGCATCAACAGGAGAACCCTCCTTTTGTGGGTACCAAGGGCAAGCCCTGGTCTGGGACCTATATTAGCAGGACACTTTAGAAGGGAAAGAAAGATTTCCCTTTCTGGAATGTTCTACTCACGTAATAAGTTTCCTGAAAATTGCCTTTGTAAACTCAAGATGGAGACAGCAAAGAAGCAGTATAAACTATCCACTGATCCTGGTTGGATAAGGTGAGATGGGCACAAAGAGCCAGGGCAGACACCATGTTGTGGTTCTGTTTCTATGGAACTTTCCAGAAGTTCTCATCTCTAGCTTCTTCCTTGAAGTTTGGGTAGAAAGGAGAAGGTGGGATAGGTGTAATAACATGGGTTTCCCAGAGGCCAGCTGAGCTCTCTGGATGCTGAGTGACATATATTTTCCTAGGTTGTGGTGAGGCTTTCTAATCCAGGTGCATGTGACATTTGGGTTAGGAAAACATGTAGAGCTTTGTTTCCAAGACATTTTGTATCTACCTCTGGCCAGGTAAGGTTAAGGGGTACCTTCTCCAGGAAGATCAGAGACATTGAGCAACTTGCTTAAGGTCACACAGTAAATTACTGGGAGAGCCCAAAGATAATCCAATTGACTGACATCCACCCAGACCCTCACTGGATCAAATGCTGCCAAGCCTTCATTGGGTAAAGCTGCTTGGAACTCTCTGAGCAAAACAAATCTGGGAAGTGGTTCAAAGGTGCTCAGAGATAACAGTTAACTTTCTTTTGGGAAAACTCTCCAGAAATGAGTCTCTTAGGAACATCTCCTTAAAAGCCATTGGGCAATCTGCCCAGCACAAGCTGGGCCTCGGTGCAGGGATGCAAGAAACAGAACATTCAAGAAGCACTGGGCCTTATTTTTTCCCCTTGCCCACCTCTGCTCAGCTGCCCAAGTGAGCTTTTGTTCTATTTTCTTTCTTTCTTTTTTTTAATTTTTTTTTTTTTGGCGGAGCTGGGGATTAAACTCAGGCCCTTGTACTTGCCAAGGAAGCACTTATTCCACTGAGCCATCTCCCTGGCCCCTCTATTTTATTTCAAGAGAGGGTCTCACTATGCAGCTCAGACTGGCCTTGAACTCACTATGTGGTCCAGGCTGGCCTTGAAGTCTCAGTGATCCTCCTGTCTCTGCCTCCCAAGGGCTGGGGTTACAGGTGTGTCCCGCCATGCCTGGCACCAAGTGAGCTTTTAAGAACAGATTCTGATCAAGTTCCACATCTGTGCCTGTGAAGGGCCTTTTGCTGAATGCTACCTCAGCAGCACTCTCCTTTCCTGTCGTCCAACTCATCTGGACCACAAGAGCTCTGGCCACAGTGTCCAAAACTGTTCTCTTGGCCCCAACCCTGGCCAGACAGGACCTTGAAGCTGTGGACTCCATCTTACCATCATACAGAGCTCAATAGATGTGAAGTACATAGCTGAATAAATGAATGAATGAATGAGCGAACACAGTATTCAGCGCATTCTTGGTCATCTGCCAAAGTTTGTGAATGTTCACAATGTTTTTATCTGCTCTAACAACTTCCTTGGAAGTATCATGAAGCTCCCTGCATGGCTGACAGAAGTAACCACCAGTCCACCAGTACTCAGGTAACTTGCTTTACTTTCCAGAGCTAACTAAGGAAGAAAATAAAATATGAAGCCAAGTTTTTTTTTTTTTTTTCCCCTAACATATGCATTCAATGCTATCGATTTCCCTCTAGGTACTGCTTTCACTGTATCTTACATATTTTAATAAACTGTGTTTAGCTTTTCATTTACTTCAAGGTATTTTTAAATTTCTCTTGAGATTTCTTCTTGGATTCACATGCAGTGAATCCAAGTACTGTTGGATCTCCAGGTACGTTTGCTTTCGCCGCTCTCGCTGCTGTTGATTTCCAGTTGGACTCCACCATGCTCAGGCTGCAGACAGTATATACTTGCTGTTGTTTTACATTTCTTAGGGTCTTCTGGCCCTGCAGGTAGTCTGTTCTGGTGGTGGCTCCTCATGAGCATGCAGTGGTCTACGGCTGTCCAGCACATCCACCAACAGAAGCGGCTGTTGACTGATTTTCTGCCTGCTGAATCCGTCCCTGTCTGCCCCAGGTGAGTTGAAGTCCTAAGCTAGACCAGTGGATTCATCTAGTTCTCTTTGTTTTTTTTTTTTGTCTTTTTGAGACAGGGTCTCACTATGCAGTTCAGGCTGGCCTTAAAACTCACTTTGTAGCTCAGGCTGGTCTCGAACTCACAACAATCCTCCCACCTCAGCCTCCCGAGTGCTGGGATTACAGGCCTGCGCCACCACGCCTGGCTTTCATCTAGTTCTCTTTGTATTCTACCAGTTTTTGCAAATGTTTTGAAGTTCTGTTGCTAGGAGTGGACACATCAAGGATTATTGTGTGTTCTTGGAGAAGAGGCCTTTTATCATGTTATAATACATCTCCTTACCTTGATAACTTTGCCTGCTCTGAAGTCTGTCTGAAATTAAACAGTCACTTCCGCTTTCCTTTGATTAGGGTTTAACACGATACACCTTTCTCCGCCCATTCACTTGTAATGTAGATGTGTCTTTAAAGTGGGCTTCTTGTAGACATCATATAGCTGGGTCTTGCTTTTTGATTCACTTTGAGCAGATTGTCTTTTAATGGGTATACTTAGACCACTGGCATTCAGTGTCATTGCTGACATGGTTGGACTGAGAATACCGAATGGCCGCATTGATATCTACTGTTTTCTATTTGTGTCCTTCTTAGTCCTGTTTTTATTTTTTGCTATTTTTTTTCTGCTTTTGTGATTTTAACTGGGTATTTTATATGATTTCTTCTTCCCTCCTTTCTTATAACTAGATATAGTTCTTTCTAAACTTTATTTTAGTACTATGAATAGTTCTCTCTCTCCCTCCCTCCCTCCCTCTCTCTCTGTTTAAATTTATGTATTTGGTGCAAGGTCTCACTACACAGCTCAGACTTGTAGTGATCCTCCTGTTTCAGCCTCCTCAGCTGGCTCACCTTGCCTGGGGGTGGGGCAGGTGCAGCACGTGGCACAGGGGATTGAACCCCCTTCCCTGCACTTGCCAGGCAGGCACTTAGCCACTGAGCTATCTCCCCAACCAGGAATAGCTCTTTCTAAGGGAGTTCTTTTTCAGTTGTTCTAGTGGTTGTTCCAGAGATTACAAGTTAATAAAACAAGTTGTCCAAGTACACTTTCTAATGATGTAATACTTGACAGGGAATATGAGCACCTTCTTCTTCTTCTTCTTTTTTTTTTTTTTTTTTTGGTGGTACCATTGGTTGAACTCAGGCCCTTGTGCTTGCCAGGCAGAAGCTTATTCTACCGAGCCATCTCCCAGCCTGAGCGCCTTCTAATAATACAATAATATTAAATTCTCCTTCCCATCCCTTGTCCGTGCTGTCCCTGTCTTTGCTTTCACGTGAACACACACATGCTACATACATATAATACATACTTATATACACACATGTTAACAGGTACATTGTTGCAGTTGTTACTTTGTACAAACTGTTGTCTGTTGGCTCAACTAAGAATAAGAAAGTTTTTATTTCATGTTCACTTTTCCCATTATCAGTTTCTTCATGTAAATTTCAGCCCCTTAAAGAACAGTTATACAACAGATCTCGTGCAACAAATTCCTTCACTATTTGCCTGTCTGAGAAAGTATTTCTCCTGCATTTTTGAAGAATAATTTTTCAGGGTTCAAAATTTTCAACTGGTGTTTATTTGTTTAATTCTGTCAATATATTTTTTAAATTTATTTTTTTATTTCAGACACAGAGTCTCACTATGCAGCTCGGACTCATAAAGACCCTCTTGCCTCAGCGTCTCCAGCGCTGGGATTACAGGCATGTGCCACCATGCTCGGTTTCAGTGGCCAGTATGACATGTGGTACCAGGGATTGAACTTGGGTTCTCACACTTGCCAGGCAGGCACTTATGTCGCCAAGATATTTCCCAGCCTCACTATTTTAAATATTTCATGCCATTCTTTTAATTGCATGGCAGGAATTTTCCTCTATAATTTTCTGTAGTCTAAAAACAGTATACTTAGATTAGGGTTTTTTTTTTTTTTTTTTTTTGGTGGGGGGGAATATTTGTCCTTTCAGCGCCTTCTGACTTTCTATAATCTGGTTTGGTGGCCAATGTTAATTTGAGGAAATTCTTAGTTATCATTGTTCAGGGTACAGCCCCTATTGCTCTCCCTTTCTCCCCTTCTGGTATTCCGCCGTGCGTGTGTGAGCCCTTCCTAGCTGCCCCAGTCCCTGAATGCCCTGCTCTGGTTCTGGCAGTGTCTTCCACTTGCCCTCCAGCATCAGTGGTGCCTGTAGATCCATGCTCAGCTCAGCTGATGCGCTTTCGCCTGCTAGCTCCGGGCTGCCCCACACCCCTCCAAGGCAGCCCTGTGCTTTTGGGCTCTGGCCCTTCCTCTTGGTTCTTTCTTGGAATGTCCATCTCTTTGCTTACATTGCCCATCTGTTCTTGTATGCTGTCGACTTTATCGATCAGAGCCCTGAGCATCTTATTATTATTATTATTATTTTTGTGGAACTGGGGATTGAACTCAGGCTCTTGTGCATGCCAGGCAAGCACTTATTCTACTGAGCCATCTCCCCAGCCCTGAGCATCTTAATTAGTGGCTACCTTAATCATAGTTGTTTTATTTTTTTAATTTAATTTAATTTTATTGAGAGACAAATATCAATGGGCCAGCTGCAAAGCTGACCAACAGGACAATCTCAATAATTAATACTTTTTACATTGTCATCTTCCTAGTGCTTATCCATAGCACGAGAAGCAGACAGGGCTTCCCGCCCAAACACTACTAGCACAAATCCTTCTTCTCATAGAACCAAACAAAAGTAGCTGCACATCTATTCCATTTATTCCGTACACACAAATACAAAATCGTCCCTCCCCTCTATCCCCTTCTCTTGCCCAGTCCCGCCAGAGGTGGGCACTCCATTGGCATTCAACCACAATAGGTGCCTGAATTCAGCAAAACATTCCAACACAGTCCAGCAGTCCACAATAGTAGTGGGCTACCCACAGAAGTTGTTGACTAGAGCCTTCCACACTTCAGCCTACCAACACGGCTTCATCCCATATACCTCGCTTTTACACCTCTCTGCTGGAAGGCAAAGACAAAGACAAAGCAAGATCCATACAACAAGAAATGAAACTCTTGTCTCCGACAAGGCCAGTCAAGTCTCCTCAGGATTCATCCCACAACCCCGTACCACACCCTGCAGATCCCTTGCCAGCGTCAGCCATGCAGAGGAGTCACGGCCACCGCCCAGCCAATCCGCTCTCCGAGAAAGCCCTCTCTCCATGTGACTCTCCCCAGGCACACCACACACCATCGATCGCACTCCTCTGTGGCTTCACGATCTCCTTGATCCGAAAACTTGGGGCAAAACTGAGTTACATGATGTCACAGCAGAGGTTCCCCCGTGCCCCAAGTCCCCACTGACCCCGAAAGGTTGACTGATCCTGCGGCCCTTCTCCCTCTCCAATTCCAACCTGCAAACCCAGGTTGCCAATGCTCCAAAGAGAAGCCAATCATTACCCTGCAACATATGCAGTTTGGTTCACCCTAACCATCTGTCTAAATATCAAACGTCTCAGGCACAACGTGGAACAGGCATCCTCCACCAAGTATCGATGTATTGAACTCTATGTCCATACAGAATACGAGGAAAAAATAATCCAAAAAAATAGGAATATATACATATTTTTACACAGAAATCCAGAAATCCAACCACACACAGCATCACAGTAAGACAGTCCTACTACAACACTCTTTATTTCTTGTGTCTTTCTTTTTTCTTTTTTAATTATCACCTATAAAAAAAAAAAAAAAAAAAAAAAAAAAAAACACCTTTTCCTTGTGAGACAGCATGGCAACAACTGGTATGCCATGACAGGAAGTATGCATCTAGCAGACCAGAATGACAGGCATTCCAAGCACGACCCCCCACCACACGTTGCCATTTTCAGTGGAGTCGCCCAGCCCACGTATATCAGCACACACAGACCACAGTTGTTTTAGATTCTTACTCTGATGATCCCCACGGCTCTGCCATGGATGCTTACGTTCTAATGCTTATTCTGTCTCCAGAGCATGCATGTGCCTTGGAACGTTTTCCCAGTGACTCAGCCCAGTATCCTAGATTAAAGGGGCTGCTGTGAACAGCGCTTTAGTGATGTGGTGGGTCAGAGTCTTGCGGGCCTGTGAGTAAGTCTTAGTGCTCCATGGATCTGGGGCCTGGACTCAGAATTGATAAGTGCCTCCTGGCATCTTCCCTTTTCTCTGGGATGGCTAGAAGGGGTTAGATTTGGGCATTTACCTCCTTCTAGGTGGGCAATTCTCTGATAAAAAAACAAACAAACCTGCAGGTGAGGCTCTATTTAAAGATTCTTATGAGGGGAGATCTTACAGAAGAACAGAATACTCCAGCATGTCCCAATAGCCCCTTTCCCCCTCGCCCTGGCAGAAGCACCAGGGAATCTCTGCTTGAGCTTCCATGGGAGAACATGGTCCAGCTCCTGCTGGTAACACCAGCACAGATTCACAGCATCCCAGCATCAGGTCCCCCAACGCCCTTACACTGAGCTTCCGGCCCCTGTGACTTCCCTGGGTTTCCCCACCTTCAAGACGGCACCTGGAAGTTTTTGTCTGTGGATTTCTGCTCTGGGAGGTGATGTTCTCTGCACCCACCTGTCACCTCTCCAATTTGGGGTGCAGCCGTCTGCCCTGTGATCCCGATTCTCTGCAAAATCCAGAAGAATTGTTGACTCTTTGTTTGCTCAGCCTTTTACTTGTTTTGAGGCTGGAATGGCTACTTTCAGCTTCTTATAAGCGAGGTAGGATCAAAACCAGGTTTTCTAGCCCCCAGATCCATGTCGCTTGGGAAAGGATCAGTTAGGGATGGAGGAGAGAGGAGTAATGTTGGTGCACAGTGCTAGGAATTGAACCTAGAGCTTTGCTAAATACGCACTCTCCCAACAAGCTCCACCTCCAACCCACACAAGTAACATTTTAGAAGCACATATGAGGAGCCAGGCGCGAGCATACTGAGATCCAGTGAATCACCTCTGACTCTTGAGTCCTTTGCACAGTTGAGGAAGGCAAGGCCCAGAGAGGCAGAATTATTGAGCCAGGATGCCAAGATTTTGCAGCAGAGGAAAGCAAAAGGATAGGGTTTGAGTTCAGGCCACTGGGTTTTGAAGTTGAACCTCTTGGTCCTTCAAGATCAGGCTATCTCTCCACACAGTAGTGAAGTGTTAGCCCAGAACTGAGTAAGGAGCCTGTACTCAGTGGATATCACAGTGAACCCTGCCCTCTGCTGGTCTATGAGGGTCACAGATCTTGCCAGACACAAACCTAACCAGAAGAAGCTTCCAGTCTGGGTGGAGAAAGAAGGTGAGAAAACATGAATCACAGGATAAAGAGGACAGAGACCGGATCCAAGAGGAGCACAGACAGCACCCACTTGGAGGACAGAGCGCGGCAGGTACAGGGCTGGAGAACAAACATGGTAGCCATGAAGGGAGGTGAGAGAGATGGGGCATTGGTTCCAGATGGTAATGTAGGGACCGTCACTCCTCCAAGAGGCTACCAACCTATGACATCCAGGGAAAAATGACTCCAAACACCCAAGAACACCCATGAAACTTCCTGCCCAGCTACACAGCCTTAGAGAGGAGGGCCTGGGTGAGCAGTGGGCCCTGGAGGATGCTGGCTGCTGTAGACCAGGTGCCCCGCCCTGCCCTGCCTGACATCCCACCACTGTAACGTTGGGCCTGGGCCTTTCCTCCCTGCTGAGATGCCCACGCCCCTGGCAGACAGCATTACTTTATGGCGACATTAGACTTTCACATACCAGTAGAGGTCAGTTCATTGAGTAGAGAATTTCCAGGTTTTGGGTTTTCAGGGAGGCAGGCAGAATGGGTGAAGTTCCCATGGGTGCTCCCAGATGCAAGCGCTGCCCACTTTACATGCCGCTGTTGCTCTCATATGAGTATCAGTGACCCCCAGTATTCATATGTTCAAACCTAACCACAGAATTAAAGCACAAGGTCTCTCAGAGGTGATTAAATCATGGGGTCGCTACCCGTATGAGTGGCTTTTGTGTCTGTACAAAAGTGCACTATAGATTGAATTCAGGCCAGTGACACTGAGGCCATGGGGTTTCCTATTTGGCAACAGATTAGGGCCTCTATTTAATTTTATAGCACAGGGGCCCAAATCCAGGGTCTGAACTGCTGTACCGTGGAGCAGTGTCTCCCTCACACAGCCTCCTGCTCCTTGGCCCGCCTGCCTTCTGCCACAAGGGCATGCAGCACCCTTCTTTCTTCAGGGCACTTGAGCTACAAGGTACCATCTTGGGAGCAGAGAGCAGCCGTCACTAGAGGACAGAGCCTGCTGGTGACTTAGCCTTGGACTGCTTGGCCTCCAGAACTGTGAGAAATCAGTTTCTACGCTTTATCAATTACCCAGCTTCAGGTCTTGTGTTACAGGAGAGCAAACTCTTTCAGACACATGCTGCCCATGCCTATGGCTCTCTGGACACTGGAGTCACCCTTCAAAGAGGGATAGCTTACAGGGGCCCAAAGATCTCTAAAACAATGGGGTCAAGCTACTTCCCCTTCCACAGGTTTTCTAAAGCTATAAAGTCCCTGAAGGTGGCAGTCCACACACACTCAGATTAGGGCCCCCCATGACGCCAACGCACACCCTTCATCTTCCTCCTCCTCTTGCCCTGAAGACCCTGTGCTCTGGATCTTCCTCCATCTCTGTCAAAGCCCTGTGTCCAGTTCTCTCAGAGCCAAACAAGCTCCCCCCCGTCCTTGTCTCCTGGAGCAGCGTCTCTGCAGCACCGTCTCAGGAGGCCTCACCTTGCCCAGGGCTCCCTTCCTGTCACAGCGGCTACAGCAGGGGCCACTGCTTTCCTTAGCTCCCATCCCTGTTCCTGGCAGTGACCCAGGCTCCTGCCTCTGCTCCCTTCCTTTGTCCTGGCCTGGTCATTGCGCCTTCCAGCTCCCACACAGCTATGTGCTTCTCAAATGCCAAACTCACTGGGCCACCCTCTGCTGAAAACCTTTGTGTGGCTTCCCACAGTGCTGCCAACCCCTAATACCTCTAGGGGGCCGTCACAGCCCTTGGTGACCTGGCTGAGCCCCAGCCCTGGGGCTCTCCTTCACCTCCTCTTCTGATCCTTCACCTCTACAGAGGGGGTTCAGATTCTTTTTTTCAGCCTAAGCCTCAATGTGGGTTGGAGCCTCAAATTCTTATGCCCATTCCCTAACTTCAGCTCACAACTATTTCTCCACCTCCAAGGTCTGAAGAAGCCTGCATTGATCCTGCTCAGTCAAGAGCAATCAGTGTGGCTGCCTTCAAGTGTACATTTACATTCTAGTCCCTAAGGTGATCTGGATTGTATATGTGGCAAAGCGTGTGTGTGTGTGTGTGTGTGTGTGTGTGTCCCATATCAGGGTCATGTTCTAGTGAACTTGTTACAAGTGTCTTCCCTTATAAGCCATTCAGCACATATTTAACGAGGTGCAAAATCTTTGACATATTTAATGACACAGAGAAAGCTCACTATAAAATGTTTAAGTAAAAAAACAAAAAAAAAAAAAACAAAAAAACCAGCTAAAATCTGTATGCACTGCTATGACTCAAAATCCATTCCAAGAAGAAAGTCACCGGAGATTGACAATAAAACCCTTGGAAATTAAATTGTCCTGTATTTGTTTTTTTCTTGGTCCAGTCCCAAGTTTGGAAGCTGAAAAGGGAGAAAACCTAACATGAAACAAACTGGTTACTTGGCCCAAACCTCTCTAAGAATCGACATGAGATGCATGAGCTTCTCAGAAGCGCTCTCCGGAGGCCAGGCAGCGCAGGAAGTGAGGGGTCTGGAGGTGTGAGTTATGAGTTGCTAATTATAACTACTCATTGGTAGTGACACTTAGTACACATGGGCAGGCAGGAGCTTTCTCTCCACTTAGAGATGAAGTGGGTGGTCTTCAGCTCTGCCTGCCCACGCTGCCGAGCCCCCCACGCACGCACTGCCTAGCTCTGTCATCAATCTGTCCCCATCTCACAGACATGGAAACTTAAACATGGAGAGGTTGTGTAACTTGTCTGATGTCACACGACATCAACCTTTCAACCTTCCCAAGGTCATGTTCTCACAAAAAGCTTATGCTCACAGGAATGCAAGATCCACCATGATGTGCTCAACACTTTCTTTCTGTGGAACAAGCAAGAGGGCGTCTTTTCTGCGCCATGGCCTCTCTTAATAATCAAAGGCATTTCTTGCATTTTGATGACCTTGACATATTTTGATTTAAGTACAGGTTAAATCCCAGTCGAGGACAATGGTTCAGTCAGTGATGGTCAAATGCAAGAGCACAAACGGAAATCAAGGGCCTCCTGGGTGGCACCGTGCCCTGCTCTTGTGTGCAGAACTCTGCGGCGCAGAGACTCATCTAGAATCTGTCCCTTCCCTGGCCCCAAGGTCATCCACCAGTCCTGACGAGCGCAGGCTTCACCACCCACATCTGGAGACAGCGCCCCTCCCTGGCACCGGCATATCTACCAAGTCCGACAGCCTGACCTAAAATCAGACTCTGAGCATGGGACATCTGTGCTGGGGGAGAGCACCTCTCCCCTGAGCCGGGCAGGCAGCCCCTTGTAAGCGCGCGGGAGGGGGGGGGTGAGGTTGGGGCGTGGGAAGTGGGGCTGTGCTCAGAGCCTGCGTGCCCGCGGCTCACTTCCTGTGGGGCCAGACCACGCTGCCCGCCAGTGTCTCGCGGTTCTTCTTCCAGGGACAGGGCCACCTGGTTTTCTTTTTTCTTAGTAATCAGAAGAAAAACATGTCCCAGGAATACAACACTGCCAACACTTCAAAACACATTAGTGAAAAGTAGGTATGGGGTTGAACATTCCTAATCCAGAAATCTGAAATCCAGCATGTTCCAAAATCCAAAACTTTTAGAGTGGTAGAAAATTCCACACCTGACCCCCTGTGAAGAATCAGAGTTAAGTTGCACGTAAACTAAAAATATTGTATAAAATCACCTTCAGGCTATGTATATAAGGTATTGATGAAGCACAAATGAATTTCATGTTAAGACATGGGTCTCACTTCTCAAAAATGTTTCCCTATTTATGTATAAATATTCTAAAATTCAGAAGAAGTCACTCCTGGTTCACTTCAGCCATGAAAGGGCAGGGTCACCGTGAAGAAGCTGGCCCAGCCTTTACCATGCGGTATCTTACTCTTTAGACCCTGCACCCCCATCTCCACGCCAGCACCCCTTCCCTTGGTTCTCTGGATCCCTTCTCAAAGCACTGCTTATTCAGCAGGGTTGCTCCCCACCCTGGCTGGTCACTGGTGCACAGGGCCACTAGGCTCCAGATCCTCTCCCTGTTGGCCTGGCCACATGACCTGTGTGAGCCTGTGACATGTGAAGGGGACTGTGTCTGCGATCTCTGAGTGGGAGCCTCAGAGTCCTCATGGAATTCTGCCTCCTGCCTCCTTCCTGAATGCTGGTGGCTCTCCTCCTTGGGGGGGGGGTAGGCGAAACACAGCACCCCCAGAGACAGATGGGAGCCAGGTGCTTAGCTACACTTCAGGGGACATTGTTGTGAAGAACACAGCCAGCGGCTCACATGAGTGAGTAATACACTCATGGTACTGACTGGCTTAGGGGTTTTCAGAGAAACTCTGCACAAGAAACAGGATGCTAAAGCACAGTGATGGTCGAAGCAAGCATTTCCTGTTCAGAGCAGAGCCTGGGAACACAGAGGAGGCTGACCACTGGCTTTTGGGGACATCCCCCGGGTCCTTCCCTCGCCTCCACTCTGTATGGGGAACCCGAAGACAAGGCTTGGGTCTTTCCCTTGCTTACTTCCTCCTCAGCCTCTTACCCCAGCAACCACCACAGCCACAGGGACTCCATTCCCAGACACTCTGAACTCTCTTCACAGTGGTCCTTGAGGGAGGAACCCTCAGAGACCCCTCTCATAGACAAAGACATCATTGAAGATGGGAGAGGTAGGGGGTGTTGCCCAGGGTCACACAGGTCATGAGAGACAGAGCTGGGGTTCCAACAGAATGGGTGGCTGATCCAGATGCTGAGGAGAATTGGAGCAGGAGAGAGCCAGGGTGGGGAGATGGGGAGCATCGAGCTGATAGCACAAAAAACAAAGCCCGGGGGCCAGGGAGATGGCTCAGCAGAATGTGTGCTTGCCTGGCAAATGCAAGGGCCTGAGTTCAATCCAGGGTTCTGCAAAAAAAAAGAAAGAAAGAAACGAAGCCCAGGCAGCTTTCAGGGAAAGGCTGGAGTTTGCCTGTGATGGACCTTAGGGAAGGAGGGCTGGGGGAGCAGCAAGCAGTATAACAAGAAAGCAAAACAAGACACCAGCCAACTCGCAGCGCGCACCTCTGTGTTCACACTGAACACACATGAATGAGGGCTGCAGGAGTTTGGACGCTGGTCTGGTTCTGATGATCTCTTCAGCAAGGTTAAGCACTGGACATTAAACAATTTTACAACATAAAATGAGATTCTACAACTTGGCCCTGAGAGGAAGACAAGACCTTAGAGAAATGAGCTCTTTCCTTCCCTGACTCCCTGGTTTGTCTCTTGGGTCTGACAAAACGTCTTTACTCCACCAAGCTAATCAACTCCTGGCCTTTCTCCCAGCCTCCTCTGTGCACCACCTTGTGAAATCCAATTTTAGCAAGGCACTTCTGGTCAGTTCAGCAAGGGACAATTCCCCTCCAACCTTGCTGTCTGCATATCTGATCAGAGATTCTGGTCCTCCGCCCTCCCTAGGTCTGACCATCCCAGCCTTCAGTGAGAGCCCTGTTAGATCAGTTCAGCCAGAATTGTGCTCTGACCTCAGTTTCTTCTGAGTTATTCTCCATCTGTTGGCCCCCACCCTGTTCCTTGGCTATAAATTCCTTCTTGTTCACACTGAATTCAAAATTGGCCAGTTCTACGCTGAGTTCCCTTTTCCCCTGACGCAAGGCTTGTGAACAAAATCTGTTATTACTCCTGTAACTACTGACCAGCTCTGGCTTTCTTTTCACAGGATCCTAATTAGAAATGAAGCACAGAAACCAGATAAGTTGCCTCTGGGGGTGTGTTGCATTTGGGAGGGGAGGCCTGACCCTGAAGGGCTGGAGGGGATCGTGGGAGACACAGAAGAGCTGAACAGAGGCAGGTGGAGCATGTAGCTTTATTCCCCTGGATTGCTCCAGGAAACCTTTAGGTGGCCTGGCCTTGCTCAGTACTGCCTTCTCTCTCAGCCACCCAGCAACGGTGCTGACATTCAAGGGCTCAGTTGGCCCCTGGATTCCTACAGGACTACAGGTAACCAGGGCCTGGAGCCGAGTCCCAGAGAACCTGGTTGCTCTCCGATCACCGGCCCCTCTAGTCTATAAGAGGATGGGCTGCTAGTCACCTCTCAGGGGGATACAAACACACCCCAGGTCTGTGAGGCCCCAGGGCCACATGGGAAGAACGTCTTCCCCTCAGGAGTAGACACCTTACACAATTCCATGCCTTTCTGCAATCATTAGAGGAAACCCTAATGCTCTCCTCTTCTCCTTTGAGAACACGCTTTCTTTCCCCCTGGCCTCCACAGACAGAGGGATCATTTAAGTTGGCTATAGAAATGTACAGCCTTTTCCCCAACCTCACACTCCCAATTCCCTCTTCTCAGGACAGCGTCCTCGTGGGTCACTCTATCAGGCTCTGCTTTTTCCTGGGCACAGGGTTGGACTACATTTCCCAGTCTCCCTTGCAGCCAGGTGCGGTCCTGAGGCTCATTTCCAGACAATGGAATGCACCCCTTGTAGGCCTGGACAGTAAGGCCCACTCACAAGCCTCCTCCAGCCTCTTTCCCCTTCCAGTTTATTGGCTCTGATTCCACCCTGGGACACTGGAGGGTGCATGCTGAGAGCCTTGGCCAGCTGAGGTCCTTGAATGATGGCGATGCTTGGATGCGGGCAATCACTGGCATTCTCCAGGTCAAAGCCATCAGCCTTGCTGCAGCAGCCGGCTAATCTTCCCACATCGGTGTTCTCTGTGGCCTGACTGTCATCTGACTGGCATTCCACCATGTAATTTAGTATTGTCCCTGCCTTCCACCTGTGCTGCTAAGAGAGGAGGATGGCTGATAAGGTGGACACTGGTACGCATCCAATATGAAAAAGAAAATGCAGGCACCTTCCAGACCCAGACCTGGCTCTTAGGCATTCTCTCTGAGTCCTCTCTGCAGTGACTCACACTCTGTGGCTCGTTTGAGTCTCACAAAGCTGTGTAGGACAAGTAGGGTGGTGACTATCATGTCCATTTCACAGAAGAGAAAAGTGAGGCTGGGGGAGTCTAAGCAACATGTCCCCGATCATGGTTTGACTGGGTGCCAGGCTGACATCAGAACCCAGGGGCCAAGCATTTTCTCCCCCTTTCTTTCCTGTTCTCCAGCATCCTTGTAGTGAGCTAGAGAGAAGAAATTTCACTGTGGCCATGAAGAAGCACAACCAACAAGGTGTGGTGAAGGGGAACGGAAATTACCATTGACTGTCGAGTGATAGGCCAAGTTCAGAACAAGCCTGGCCCGGTCACGTCAGCGTTCCCCCTTCTAATTTTAAACACTGAGGTGTGGAGAAGAGAGGCTGCGGTTAGCAGGTGCTACTGAGCCAAGCCAGGCTGCGAAGGGCGAGAGCACTTACTCGATTTCTCCTCTCTGATGGGATACTCGAGCACCTGGGAGGAGCCGTCACTCGGGGATGGGACGCGGATGCAGAGCACCAGGCGCTTTAGGCTGCTGTCCCGGCGGACCAGGAACAACTGAAACGAAAGAGAACGGGGCAGCTCGGTGAATGGGAGGTGGACGTGCAGACCAGAAGCCCTACGGTGGGTGGAGGCCTTTGGAAGGTTCCTGAGACAAGGGAGAGGTGGTTAAGCCTCTCCGACCCCAAAAGCCACATGGCACCTGGCTTACATCCAGTGGAGACTCCTTGAGTCCTGAGTTCCCATTTGCCTGCTGGGCAGATCAACCAAGTCAGTTTTCCTCAGAGGGTAGCACAGACCCCCGAATGCATGGGGTGGGAGCTGCAGTGCCTGGGCTTGCTCCTGAGATTCTCTGCATGTGGGGCTACAGCCGGGTGTGATGTGGGGAACCTGTGCCTAGAAAAGCCCTAGCACAAGGAGGTCACAAAACCATAACTTTCTGATGAATTTCTACCCACTCCCCAGCACACAGCTCTGATGAAGGCTGTCGGAAACAATGACAAGTATCAGTTAATTTACATTTTTCCCTTGTAAAAATCAAAACAGCTAGTACTTGACACAGAGCTCTGTCTGACAGGAGCTATTATGCTTCTTCACATACGCTAACTGGTCCCATCTTCTCAGTTACCCCAGGGTATGAATTTCCCACCATCTCCATTTTATGGATGAAGAAACTGAAGCACTCTGTGACCCTCGCAGGACCTGGTTCCCTCAGGCAGATGCAAGGGCTGAGCCCATCCAAGAAGCCCAGGAAGGACAGCCTGCCAGGGCCTCCAGGGGTCCAGCCCCCCCTCCCCGGGACCTGGTGCTAGGAGTCTGCTCTACACAGACCCCGCAGCACAGTGCTGACGGCAGCTTCCTTCTGCAGCGGAATCCTTCAGGCTGACTGAACAATAGCTCTGGGCCCTAGGACACAGCTGTGCTTCAGTAACCAGTCACTGGCCCAGGTCTGAGCCGGGACCAGTGTTCCCCTGCGCTGCCAGGGCTTCAGCTCTGCTCCTGAGGGGCCCCATGGACAGTGCCCTGCCCATAGCAGTCACCAGGATGCTCTGCTGCCGTCACAGACTGTTGGCTTATTGTGTCCATTTCAGTCCCTCCTGACCTGCCCAAGCTTTTCCCTCCTTGCCTGTTGACACCTCCTGCAATCTCCTCAGGCTCTAGGACAAAGGCTTCCCTTCCACCCTCACCCCTAAGTCTCCACATGCCTGGCTGGTAGGCAGGACCAGGAGTGAAGCCCGGATTGCTAAAGGAGTGCCAGGCACAGGGCCTCTGAGATCTCACAGGGGGAGGACACGGCCCTGAGCACAGGAAACGCTGCAGGAGAAGTCCCATTAGGCTTCAGGTTCTGCTGCCACAGTCATACGTGACCAGTCTTTGATTATACTACTGTAGCATTATAACTGCTAACGCAATAGTGTCACTACAGCCAATTCCATCACCTGCCAGACTCCCCACACTGCACAATAGTGCGCTAGCTCCCACCCCGTTTTCTTATTAACTCCATGAGGGATGCTATGAGCGTCCCAATGTTTTAGAGGACAATCGAGGCAGAGGGGGGAAGCAGTGGTGCGGATCACCGAGCAGGAAGCGCTGGGGCTGAGCCTTGTACTCCGCCCCTGAGCTAGGCCCCGCCTGCCGCGACCACCTCACCTCGCCGCTCGCTTGAGGTCTCGCTCTCTGCGCAGCCTCGCAGCAGCGACAGCGAATCCGTTCCCCGCTGGGCCGTGGTGGGACCCGAGTACAGGGGTCCCTCGTCATGAGCAGGGCGGTAGGGAGGGCTGCTGCCAGCGCAGGGTACAGCAGGAGCAGCCTGCTCTTCTCTCTAGGCCTTGCCTGGGCTCCACCATGCCTCACTCCGAGTACTGCTGTGGACATGAACTGACCCCAGCACACAGCCTGCAGGAAGAGGCTGCTCTGCTGTTCTCCAAGGGTTCAAGCTGCCTCTGCCCCAGCAGTGTGTGGGCCGGCGTGAGCATGTGAATGCTGGAGTGAGTGTGTGCAGGTGAGTGTGAGTGTATGCGAGTATCTATGGGTCAAGTGAGAGCGGGGGTAGGTGTACCCGTGAGCGGAGGTGAGTGTGGTATAATAAAAAGCCTAGCTGGCCTTCGCCCGATTCCTGGCACAGAGCTCCAACACACTCCTGCCCCATGTCTGAGGGCTGCGTAAGTCTGTCTCCCTTAAGGAGCCCTCTTCACAGACCTGGGACCATGCCATAGGATGGTGACTATTACGTCCATTTCACAGGAAGAGAAAAGTGAGGCTCGTGGAGTCTAAGCAACGTGTCCCGTGCCATGGTTTGATTGGGTGCTGGGCTCACATCAGAGCCCAGGAGGCCAAGCGTTTCCTCCCTTCTCTTCCCTTTTCTCCAGCATTGTTGTGATAAGCTAATGAGAAGAATTCACTGTGGCCACAGAGAGGCACAGCCAGCAAGCCGTGTGAGGGAGAATGGAAATTAACACTGACACTTCTGAGGGGAGCCAGGCCATGGCTCCCAGTGAGGTCCACGAGAGGCCACACTGAGACGGGAGCCCTGCCCTCCAGGTGGGGCTGGGGCTGGAGAAGGGGCTCTGCATCGGCTGATAGCTGAGTCAGTTGTGCTGTGGCATGGCGCCTCAGGAAGAGCTTGGGGCTGGCACTCAGGGCTGCTTCCTGCGTGGGGAATGCATTGCCGGACAGGGCGAGAGAAGCGCTCTGCTTCTCGGATGTCCCCTGCCCAGACAGCCCGTGTGCCGCTTCCTTTGGATCCCTTCTAATGAAACTGTAACTGTGATCACGACACTGTGAGCGAGTTTATGAGGCATTCGTTCTCTCAAGCCTGAACTGGGGTTTTAGAAACCTCCAATACAGAGCCATGACGGACAGAAGTGTGGGCAGTCTGGTGGAAGCCTGTTCGCTCATGCTGGTCTGAAAGACAGCCTTGTAGGGGGGCTACCGTTTAGCTGTGACGCTCTGTGACTCCAGGTAGGGGCCAAACTGGGGCACACCCAGATGGGAGTGAAGAACTGGTGTCAGGAAGCAATGGGAGTCGTGTGAGACAGGGAGGGTGAAGCTGAGTGTGTGAGTGTGTGTGCACGGGACAGTGCATGTGCATGTATACGTGTGCATGCATGTGACAGTGCATGTGTGTGTGTGTTCAAATAAGTCTATGAATGTGTGTGTGTGTGTGTGTGCACATACGCACTCTAAGTGAGTCTAGAATGCCCCCAGGGCCTCTTTGCTAGTCATGGAAAACAGGCCAGAGCAGGGACCAGCCACGTTCTGGAAAGGCCTCACTGGCCTAAGCAAACTTTGACCCCTGGGCCTGAGTCAGGGCTGGGGGTGGGAGGACACTGCTGCCCAGCTGAATTGAAAGTAAGCCATGAGCTCCTTCTAGCCGGGACAGTGGAGAGTGTGTCCTTTGCACCTACAGTTCACACATCAGAGACATGTGCCCAGGTCGTGGTTAAAATCAGAAGCACAGTGAGCTGCACCTGCCATCTTGGACATGGCTGAGCTGGCATGGGAGGCAAGGGCAGGGCTTGCCGGAGGGTGAGTCGTGAGCCATTAGTGAGATGTCACCAGTGATTTCCCTAACAAAATAAGAGAATCAAATAAAACAGAAGAACCTTGGTGTCCATAAGGGTAGAGTTGTGTGTGTGTGCACGTGTGTGTGCACACATGTGTGTGTGTGAGAGAGAGACAGAGACACAGAAAGATACTGAGACACAGAGAGACAGACAGACAGAGACAAAGAGACAAAGAGATAGAGGGAGAGATTCCTACTTGGGGCCAGGGTCACAGTACAGCAGAGGTTTCTCTCTCCCCTTTCTATTCTGTCCCCACTTCCACGTGGGGCACATGCCTCTGGGTTGCCTGTGTGTGCTGGGCCCCGCCTTCACACGCCCTGCAATTGTTTGGGCTCCCTGTGCTCATACATGGCCCTCAAGTTCACCCTCCATTGCTAGAGGGACAGAAAGAAGACGAGAGCCCTGGGGTGGGCACTTCCTATCCCAACAGACCAGGGAGGACGTGATCTTTTTTCTTCTTCTGTCTCTCTTCCTTTCTTCTTCTCTTTCTTTTTTTTTTTTTTTTTTTTTGTGTCAGACATTGAACCCAGGGCCTTCATACTGAACTACATCCTCAACATTTTTTTAGTTTTTGGACACAAGGTCTTGCTAAGTTGCTAAGTTACCAAAGCTGGGCTTGAACTTTTGATCCTACTGCCTCAGCCTTAGAGAATGCTGAGATTCCAGGCATGGACCACCATACCCAGCTATCATTTGCATTTCTTCTAGATGTCCCTGAGCAGTGAGGTATCAGCACTGGGCCCTGAGTAACTGTGTCTCTAAGCTGGCAAACTGATCTGTAAGTGGTGGTAACAATACCTGGTGTCACTCAGCAGAAACAAAGAGCAGAGCAAGACTCTATTGGAAGAGGTCACAGGGAAAAGAACTCTCGCAGGATGTGCTCTAAGGACAGCTTTCCACTCGCCCTCTCGCACAGCTGAGCACCATTCTTTGGCCTCCCAGGCTTGGCTCCACCCGGAAATACCTGGCATTCATCTATCACATGGGATTAGCGTGAAAAGAAAAAAATCAGAGAGATTTCCTTGAGGCAGGAGTTGGGAAGACACCTCTTACAGAGAAAGTGCAGGAGGAGGAGCAAAGGAGACAGTAAGCAGCAGACAACAGCTCAGTGACAGGCTGGAGCCGGAAGTCAGAGCACTCTGTGCCAATGTTTGGTGGCACTCAGGCCTGGCCCGGCCTGTGGGGCAGGTCCCTCGCTACTCTCTTCAGTGGAAGAAGACCCAGGGAACAGGGAGGCCCAAGGAACCCAAGGCCACACCGTGGGCAGTGCAGAAGCAGAACGCAGGCCAGGAGTCAGTCACAGCACGCCACAGAGCCTGTCACTTGACATTAGCTTTCACGACTATGGGATCTACTCAGCGGTACCAGCAGGACAGGAGAGTCCCCTAGGCTGGACTGCACACATCCCCAGCTCCACACAGCCGCCATCTCCCCTCACAGCACAGCCACTGAGCTCTTCTTCGCCTCTGCCTGGGCCAAGTCACAAGTTCTTATCTGGAAACCATGATAAGACAGGCACTGCTCTAGGGGGCGGAAGCAGCTGTGGGTACCAAGGTGGGGCGGTGGGCAGCCTGGGTTCAGCCTGGCTCCTCCCACACGTCCTGCCCAGGTGGTGCAGGGTGAGGGCCAGGCTGATGGGTGCCCACAGCAGGCAGAACTGGGTTGGTTGTTGGCCTCAGCTGATTAGAGTAGGCAGTCTGGTGCCCCTTTGAAGAGGTCTGGTCGCTGAGCCACCTGCTGCAGCCTCCTCAGAGGTGTCCACGTGTAGTACCTCAAAACACAGCAACACTGTGCGGCAGTGACTACTGAAAAACCTTCTAGGTTGTGGCACGTAAACTGGCAATTTCAGACAGCAGTTAGTACCGGGCGGGCATCTCTGAGCTGTGTGCAGCCTCTCGCTCCTCGGTTACTGGGGAGGCCTGGTTACGTGCACAGGAGCTGTTGCCACAACAGTGGTGGTTGCTCGGGGTACCCGGGGGACTGGCGGGGCCACCTGGAGCTCTTTCTGCAGCTCCCAGGGGTCTCTGAGTGAAATGCTCCCAAGCCCCTGGCACTTCTTCCTGCCATTGCAGCCAGCTACTCACAGACGTGGTACAGCACAGATTCCAGCTCCACTGCCGACCAGCTGCCAGTAAGTCCCCAGGGAGGTTACTGTCATTCCCTAATCTGACTGTGAGCACAGGAACAGTCCTCATGCAGCGCTGCTGTGAGATCTGCTGACTTATACACGAAATGCCTGGCACTGACCACACACCTAATAATAACAACTTATTGGTATTACGGATTTCTACTGTTTGTCATTTAGCAGTGCTAAAGGGGGTGCTAAGATATTTAAATGCACAGTCTCATTTGGTAAACAATGAGCAATAAGATTATTACTGTTGTTTTAAATTAGACCAAAAGGAGAGAGAAAGAGAGAGAGACAGAAAGAGAGAGAGAGAGAGAGAGAGAGGAATGACTCAAAGATCACTCACACAGTGGTGCACTAAAACATGATCAGAGAGTTCTTGTCACTCCTCCCAGCAAGAAGTGGGAGGACAGCTTGTGGCCGGCACTGTCCAGAAGAGCGCAGTTAAGGACACGGGAGTGCTGAGCCCAGGCCTTGGAAGCACGACACCTTCCCTGCCCGCCCTTCGGGGCTGCGGCTGTCCTATGCGGAAGCCAGAGCTGGCCTGTTGGAGTCTCATAGCCCAGCCAACAGCCACACCCGACGCGGGGCAGGTCCTTGGCCATCTCAGACCATCCACCTGTCAGCAGCTGTGACTTGAAGCTAAATGAATTCGCCTAGAGTCTCAAAAGGTCGCAGGGCTCTGTCCTTCTAGGAACTACTTCTTGCATCAGTGCCCTGGGATCTTCCCCAGCCCCTAGAAGTGTGTAAGAGAGTTAGTTGTGGGGCAGTATTATGCAACCCAGGAGGTTGGCACAGTCCCCAGGGGGTACTCTCCCTGTCTACCCCAGCTGGCATGAGTTTTGGAGGGCTGATGGCATGGTCTTGAGAGGACTGATGGATTTCACTGCAGGGTACAGTGTGTTTCGGGAGAGAAAGATGCAGCCACTGCACCCCTCCTTTGACTTACGTAAAAACTGACAGCATCACACACTGCGTGCTTTTGTTTTCACCATCCATGTTTGGCCCGCACCACCCAGAGTCATCTGCTTTTCCATTTCTGTTATTTTAGGGTTATTTTCCACTTGCACGAGGGAAGTTTCCAACCATGCTCATTAGGGCGGAGACAGAAGCAGCTGGTTCTTTCAAGAGGCCACAAGCGCAAGGGGCTTCTGTGCCCATAGAGGCAGGTAGTCCCGTGGTCAGACCCCAGCCTGCACGCATGCAGGCATGAGCAGGCAGACTCGTGGCCAGCACCCTCTCATCTGAAATCCTGACCCAACAGAGCTGGGAAGCATCGCGCAGACCGGAGTGGGAGAAAACGCAGTACCCGCTACCTTCATCTTACATATGCGAGGCTTGTCCTTGTGACATAGCACAGCTGTAGCGTGGCACAGAGCAGCAGCCTCTGTGCTGGCTGCAGATCAGACTCACCTGGGGAGCTTTTAAAACACTCTGGGTGGACATGGCCCAACCCATTCCAGAGGAAGCAGCATTGCTGGGGATGAGGCCAGGTCACTACTGCTCAGGACATGTCCCCTGCCACCACAGGGCTGAGGGTCCTCCGCACTGCAGTGGTGGCGTCCCTGCTCTCTAGGGCTATTGGAGGGATAAGAGCTGGTGCTTTGTGCCCAGTGGTCCTGCAGCAACCAATGATGCCTGTCCCTTGGCCTCAGCCTCACGAAGGGACAGGGGTGCTTTGCTGAAGGGTAATGACAAGCTAACAATGAACGGCGTCAGCACTGGGCTCACACGAGTGAGGGCATCTGGTCACCTTGCGCTTGCCCGGCAGGTGCTTAGGCTGCCCAACTATCTCCTCAGCCCCTGCCTGATACTCCTAGCCACCGCTCTCAAAAGAAGGTTTGCTTATTAAAGATAGCCTTGTGGCCTAGAAGCAAGGACACCCCAGTAGCAATGAACTCCAGCACCCAAACTTGCTTTCTAATACCATTCTCCAACCAATGGAGAAATGTTTGACTCTGGGATGGGGCAGGAAATAAGGAGAAGCTGTAGCATCTCCTATTGCCACAAAGTAAGGAGGTTGCCAACTGACAAAGATGCGCGTGCAATGCGCACACGTGTGAGTGCACACACGCACACACACACGCACACACACACGCACACGCACACACACTGTGTGTAGTGTCAAAGGGACACAGACACCAACTGGGATGCCCCAGTGGCCAAAGTTGAAATGGCTCGTGCAAGAAAATAATTAAAGCAAATAATGATAAATAATTACATTGGAGTGTAACTCCAAACATAGATCAGATTCCATGCTGCCATAAGGAGATGATGAAATCAGTAAGTGGATGGAGTAAGAGAGACAGAGTTCTTGTGAGAATTCCAAACATACTACGGATATAGAACACAAGTGTCCCCTTCTTTCAGGAGGTCTGAGCACAGTGAGTCCCTTCCAAAGAGGCAAGTATGGAAGAAAGAGGGAAAGAGTACCTCTGAAGTTAAAAAACAAACACTATTTCAGTGCCAAGGTCACTGTCACCAGGCCTGATAAGGCGCAAACTCTGATACTGTGTACCCTCAGCACTTCCCCCTGCAGTCTTTCTTTCCTTTTCTTCTTTCTTTCTCTTTCTTTCTTTCTTTCTTTCTTTCTTTCTTTCTTTCTTTCTTTCTTTCTTTCTTTCTTTCTTTCTTTCTTTCTTTCTTTCTTTCTTTCTTTCCTTTCTTCCTTCCTTCCTTCCTTCCTTCCTTCCTTCCTTCCTTCCTTCCTTCCTTTCTTTCTTTCTTTCTTTCCTTCCTTCCTTCCTGTGGCTTGCTCACCCTCCCTGGAGGTGGGGCTGGCGTGGCATGTGGTGCTGGGCATTGAACCTCGGACCCTGCACTTGCCCAAGCTTGCCTAAGCAGGCACTTTAGACCACTGAGCTATCTCGCTGGCTCCTCTGTGGCCTTAACTCAGTTTGACTGTCAGACGGATCCCCATGGAAGACCATTCTATGAAGTGCCTGACTAGTCCTTCTTAAAAAATTTTAAAAATCTTTTATTTATTCATTTATTTTGTGCAGGCCTCACTACACAGCTTGGATCCTCCTGTCTCAGCCTCCCCAGTGCTGGGATCATAGGTGTGTGTCTCCACACCCAGTTTTGATGGCAGGTACAGGACACCTGGGGGCAGAGCCCTTATGATGTGATGCAGGGATCAAACCCAGGTCCTTGCGCTTACTGGGTAGAAGTGCTTAGACCTCTGACCTATCTCCCCAGCCCTCGACCAGTGCTTCTTAAAAACCCCTATGGTCATCAAAAACAAAGAAAGTCTGAGAAGGCAACGTGAGCCCCAGAGATTGTCATCCTTTTTTTTTTTTTTTTTTGGCAGACAGGGGATCGAACTCAGTGCCTTGCACTTGCCAGGCAGGCATTTATGTTGCTGAGCTATCCTCCTGGCCTAAAAACAAAGTCTGAGAAGCTCACAAATGCAAGGAGCCTAAGGGATCGATGAATACATGTGCTGTGGTCCTGCATGGGACCCTGGGCCAGGAAAAGGACATAGATGAAGCAAATCTTAAGTACAGACTCTTTTAGTACCACTAATGTGGTGAGGTTTCCATGCTACTGTCGGGTATCCACAGCAGGAGGAACTTGGCGTGGGCAAGGTGACTCTCTATGCTATCTTTGTAACTTTTCTATGAAACTATTCTAAAATAAAAATCAAACCAGTGTAACTGCAGAATACAGAAAGGTGGCTTTCGAGCGCCTTGTGGCTGAACACACAAATCACCATGTTCTGAACATCTTATCAGAGAAGCAGGCTCGGGGGAGACAGGTCCTGGAGAAGGAGATGGGGTGTGCTCCAGGTCATGGATTCTGCAGCTGAGGGAGCTGCGCACTGGCTCTGGCCTGACACACTGCCCCTCGTGCTGCCAGGTGACCACGAGGTCTCAGAGCTATCGGCACAGGGATCAGCCACAGTGTTTGTGTCCTTCAGAACAATGGGCTGACAACAATGAGAGAATCTCAGGCAGGAGTGTGGGGGACTTTTATTCAGCGAAGAGCTTCTCCAGCATTCCTGAAGACTGCGCCATAAACACTCTACTCCGCAGCTGCGTGGCCCCGGGCAGCCAGTCAAGGTCTCTGTCCCTCCATTCAGCATGAGGAAACAGGGACCCTAATGACTCCCACTGGACTGAAGCCGTCGTGAGGGTCTAATAAAACTGTACAGATGGCCATCTCAGGTTCGTACAGCGATGGAAGAGCCCAGCAACACGTTTCTCAGAGCACACTCTTATCATTAAACCACACAAGACTGTAATTTCCAGGACCTTTGTGCATCCTCCTGGGTGCTTTAAATCCTCACTTACAGTATCCTACGCATTGTAAAAGCTGTACAAGTGGTTAATCTCCGACAGTGTTTAGAGAGGAGTCTACACATTTGGTATGGCTGGCAATTTTTCTCCAAACATTTTTCACCCATAGTTGTTTGAATCTGTACAGGTACACCCCAGGGGGACAGAGGGCTGCTTGCACTGTACTTCCACTTCTTTCCTGCTCCTTCTTGTCTCAGCTGGGTGTGTCACTGGCCAGCTGGATCCTAGGGAATTGATTTCACTTCCCATGGTACTGGCCTTGGTGCCCCCACCCCTGGGCCCCTAGCTCACTGACCTCACTCCTATAGCAAGCAGCCCCAGCTAAGGGGCTATTCCTGGTTAGAATCCTAGGGCAAAGAGAAGGGCTGGTAAATGAAGCCTCACACCCCACAGCTTTGGTCTCAGGAGTGTCAGGAGTGGGCAAAGAACACATAGCCCCCTGCCCCTCCGTCTGCTCTGACAGGAATACCCCGAGGTGCCTGTCCTATGTCAGTCCCCTGGGCTCCCCAGCAGGAGTCAGCCCCTGCTGCCCCAGGCAGAACTGCTGTGAGAAGCACACTCACAGAGTCCCCTTGTAGGAAGCCAAAGTAAGGCCCTCTTCTTAGCCCTGAACTCACTGACCGTAAAATGGGCACAATAGCAGAGCTCACCTCACAGGATTATTGAAAGGTGGTACTTGTAAAGGGCCTCACATCCACAAGCATCCCAAAGAGAAACACCATGGCCATTTTCACTTGGCTTATTCTAAGTTTATGATGAGAAGACCACATCTTTTCACAAAGCAGTCATGCATTAGTACTGGCCTAGCTGTCCTACAGATCCGCTTGCCTTCTGCTGGGACTGGGCCCCCGCTGTCTGGCCTCGGCCCATCTACAGACATGCCCAAACACAGCCCTTCTGATGACCGAAACAGTCCAGAAATGGCCATTGACTTGTGCCTGCAAGGCAGTCGGTGTAAAGTGCTTGCCTAGTGTGCGAGAAGCCCTGGGTCCCATGCTCAGCACCTTAAGAATTTTTAAAAATGCATGCTCCATGGGCCTCCATGTTTTTGAGTAGTATCCTTCCAAGAAATGTAGCAAGCACACCCCCCAGAACCTTCTACAGGAATGGAGAACTGTCTGGGTGGCAACATGGGGGCTGCTAGAGACAGCTGCTGGGGAGAGCCGCCAACTTTATATTTACTGCTTCCTTAGCTGAGGAAGAATCACAGTGCCTCTGTAAGATGGTCACAATAGCAACACCACACTCATAAGCTACCATGGGACAGTGGGTTTATTCCCAGGAAGCACCAGGGCGAGACTCGAGAGCACAGGAAGACCCGCGGGGACACTGTGGTCACAGCTGTGGGTAACGTAGAAGATGACTTCAAAGAGTCACATGAACCAGGCATCGTGATGTTCACCTGTAACCTCAGGACTACATGAGGCTCAGGCAGCAGGGTTGCAAGTTCAAGGTCAGACAGGGCAACCTAGTGACTTAGCCAAATACTGTCTCAGAGTGAAAAATAAAAAGGGCTGAGGATTTAGCTCAGGGTACAGGACCTGGATTCAATCCTTAATTACTTGTGCTCCTAGCAGAATGACTTCTGAAGCAGATGGGTGGCTCCAGAGATCGGAGGGGGAAGGGAAGTGGGAAGCGACCACATAGGGGGGATGGGGTTTCTTTGGGGGTGATGCACACATCTGGAAATTAGGTAGAGGTAGCGGTCAGACAACACAGTGGATACACAAAGTGCCATGGAGTGGTACAGTTGAAAATTGCTAATTATATGCCATAAGAGTTTCACCTCAACTAAAAAGAAGAGGTTCTGAGGAGAGCTGGGTTTCAATAGGTAGAAAAGATCTTTGTGAGATACTTACCTTTTATAATTTCATTCATTTCTATCTGGCTTATTAAAAATGATGAATGCATATGTGCACTACTTTTTTAAAAGGGAGTAGCACAGAAGAGGAACTGTGTGTGGGACTGAAAGCAGCCTGTGAGGGGCTCTGACTCCCTTCATCTGGCTGTCATCGCCCTATCCATCATCCGTCACCCACCATCCATTCATCCATCTGTCATCCACCATTGTCCATCATCCATTGCCCATCTACCCATCAACCATCCATAATCCACTGTTGAAATGGTTGATACATTGGGTCAACTTGAGAAGTGTAGAAGTTTAGCTAAGCGACTCAGCAGGGAGCCAGGCTCCTCACTCTGTAAACATCCTGAGCCTGTGCAAGAGGAGCACACAGAGCGAGCGCTACACCCACCCAGAAGAGGAGTGGCTTGTTTACCATATAAGGGGGGAACAGAAGCTTGCTCTCCCTGCTTTTGTGCTTACTGCTTTGCTGTCTTCTGACACTCTGAACTGTTACTCCTATGCCATGTCACCCTGCCCTGGAACCAACTGCTTATGAACTGAAACCTCCACAGACTGTGAGCTAAATAAGCCTTTCCTTCCATAATTTAGGGTGTTGGCTATTTTGTCTCAGCAACAAGAGAAAAGTAGGCAGGACAACTGCCCAGCATCCCTCCATCATCCGCTGTCCATCACCCATCGCTCACTACCAAGCATACTGGCCATCCATCATCCGCTCATGACCCATCATCCGCTGTCCATCACCCATCGCTCACTACCAAGCATACTGGCCATCCATCATCCGCTCATGAC
>PVKA01001954.1:95695-134596 GCA_004027165.1 Ctenomys sociabilis | reverse complement strand
TTGAATAACTCCCTATGGTTGCAGAATGCTGGACTGTGTTGGATTGTGGTGTCGAGTTCAAGAACCTAAGGTAGTTGAATGTCAATGGAGTGCCCACTTTTGACAGGTGTAGACAAAGGAAGGGTTGTAGAAAGAAAAAATCATGATGTGTGTGTATAGACAGTACAGTTGGGATAGATAATGCTGTGCTTCTACATAACTCTATGACAGGCAAGATCTGCACTAATGGTGGTTGGACAGGATATTATGTCGGCTTTTAGTGCTATGGTCATCCACTAGGTAAATAATTATTGAATCTTTGATATAATTCAGCTATAAAAAAACCTGTAAATATAATTTCATGTATGCACCTTGTACAATACCAAAACGTTATGAAAACAATTTGCAATGTATTAATTCATTGACTCTGTATGATTAAGGTGTCTTGAAACTGTCTGATTGACATTTGTATTTTAATAAAATAAAAATAAATGGAAAAAAAAATAAAAATAAAAATGGTAAGACACTTTTAAACTTAGATTTCAAATTTCTTCCAATATTTTCTTCTAATTCTAATTCTAAGAAATACTTACAAATTTTTAATTCTAGAGTAATGTGTTTTGTCAGGTACAGTATGTACTTTATCCTTAAGCATGTATATTTTTCAAACCTTTGAAAAAAAAATCAGATTCAGGATGACAGTATCTTTAGAAAATCTGTAGATGTCCTCTGTGGAAGATTAATGTTGAGATTCCTAGTGCACTGTCATGAAAGACCAGTAAAAGACAGTATATGACTATGCTTTATTGGCATTTTCTGTAAGCTTGGGATAATTGTGTAAGAAAGTAGCTATTATTACAAGGATGGCTCCAAGGAAAAAGACACTGGTTGGCATAAAATCCTGTAGCAAAAAAACAAAAACAAAACAAAACAAAACAAAAAACCTCCCCACCAGGATAACAGTGTTGACAATATTATGGATAAAGAGGTTACAAATCCCATGAAAATATTATCCATATACTTTATCATAATAGCAATAACAGGGCCTCTAAGTGCCAAGCTGAATGTTTCTTATTCCATAATAATAGTTTTGTTTTCTTTTAAGATTTTCTCAAAACAATCTCTAGCAAAGACACTTGAAAAACAGGCTGTGAGAACTGCTATCAGGCCCACAAACTGAGATCCAGCTAAGTCTTCAGAACTAAGTTTTTGGGAGTCTGAGGGCCATAATACACAAGCAACTTCTGCTGTCAAAATTACAAGGCAAGCCCTCACACTCTACCAGGTAAAGACACAGAAAATAATGCCACCATAAGAATTTTAAACTGATACCTGACCTGGTAAGTTGTTGCATCTACATTTGACAGTGCCATATGGAGTAAATAATTCTGAAGCATGTAGCCCTGATGGAATAACAAGCTTAAATGTTTCAATACACTTCTTAAGAATTTCATCATGTAGCACTCAATTCAGTGCTCTTAGACTACATTTAGTGCCTTTGTAGATGAGTAAAAGGCATGCCATTATCTTTAAAAGTCAGCAACAACCATTGTAGTATAAGATAGATAAAGGATAAGAAGCTGGGTGTGGTGGCTCACACCTGTAATTCCAGCAGTTGGGGGGTCTCAGGAAGAAGGGATCAAACTCAAAGAAGAGTTTGAGGCCAGCCTGGGCTACAAACCAAGTTCACAACTAGCCTGAACTGCATAGTGAAATTTTATCTCAAAAGATAGGAAAAAAAAAAAAACCCAGAAAGAAAGAAAAAGATAAATAATGAGGTTTCTCCTTTAAAGACCTACAATAATGCATTGTTAGTACCAAACTAGTAGTCTGAAAGACCAAAATCCCTGAGCAAAGGTATTCTAAGTTGGCAGACACTGTTCTATCTTCATTTGCCTCCCACACCAGACTGGGTCTGCCACTGTTGCTGGTGCCACCTTGGTGCAATGCCCAAGCACTTTTGATTTTCTGTGGTCTCATCTGGCTCTTTTGTTAGCTTGAGTGATCTTAAATATATTACTTAACCTTCACTAAATCTTAGTTTTTTGATCCGCAAAATGAAGATAATAATGTATTTTGACAGAATTCTTATAATTAAATGTCATAATGTTGTGTACAGACTTTGGTGTAATATCTGGCCTAGAAAGCAGAGAGGAACAATAATGGTGATAGTAATAAAAAGCATTAAAGTGCTGGAACCTGGAGAAATTCCTGCTTTAGGGAAAAATACAAGTGTGTACC
The DNA here is from genome assembly GCA_004027165.1 of Ctenomys sociabilis. Lineage (NCBI taxonomy): Eukaryota > Metazoa > Chordata > Mammalia > Rodentia > Ctenomyidae > Ctenomys > Ctenomys sociabilis. Next base: position 132,376 of record PVKA01001954.1, on the reverse strand, counting down.
AAATCACTGATGTGAACAGTAAGGCAAAGGTCAAAAATCACTTCCGGTACCTTTTTCTGAGGAGGTTTTTTTGCATAAATTTTGAAAGTGAGGTTAGAGTTCCACCAGTGCTGTATCATTGAGCCATCAAACTGTACTGGAAACACAGATCGCTGCTGGAATTTCACCACTGTAAGAACAAGATACATAGGCATAAGCAACATATCACACCATCCAAACAAAAGCCTTTATTAATCAAATACCTTCATACCATCCTCTTCCTTTCAAATCTAACTAAGATCTCTTTCAAGGAATCTAGTCAGTGTGACTTCATGGAAAGTAGTAGGATGTAGGATTAAAAGAGCATAGATAAAGAGAAAACCTCGATAGAGTAGCCGAAGATAAACAGTGCTATATTTCTTAGCTTTGCTATGATAAATGAAAGAGGCAGATAAACACAAGATGTGTAAGTAAAGATTTATATACTTCACTGTACTTAAGATATTACAATTTTTAAAAACATAAGTTATAGAGTAACTTGCTAGTATATTAGTTATACCTTGATAAAACTTTTTAAGAAAGAAAAGGAAAATGGTAACAATTGAAAGAACATGAGCTATAGTGCAACATCATGAAACTCAGTTGAGCTCCAAATTTTCTGAACAAGGAGATTATGGAGCCAGAGAGGAAAGAGATCGAAGTTCTATAGTGTGCCTGGGGAGAGTCACATGGAGAGAAAACTTTCTCTCAGGCTCTCACGGAGAGCAAACTGATCATCCTTTGACCGTGACTCATCCACATGGATGACACAGACAAAGGATCTACAGAATAAGGCACAGGATTACAAGATAAACCCTGAGGGGACTTCACTGACCTCATAAGAAACATAAAGTACATGTGTTGGTATATAAGTCTTGCTCTATCTAGGTCTTAACCATCCAGCAGAAAAGTATAAAAATGAAGTATACACTGCGAGGCCATAATAATAAGTTGAGCTTTAAATGGCTATGGTCGACAACTTCTTCGGATAACTCACTATTGTTGTAGAATGCTGGACTGTGTTGGATTGTGTCATCAAGTTCAGGCACCTAAATTAGTTGAATGACAATGGAGTGCCCATCTTTGACAGGTATAGACAAAGGAAGGGGTATAGAAAGGAAGAATCATGAGATGTGTGTATGGACAGTACAGTTGGGATGGATAATGCCGTGCTTCTACATAATTTTATGAGAGGCTAGATTTGCACCAATGGTGGTTGGACAAGATATTATGTCATCTTCTAGTACTATGGACAACCACTAGGAAAGTAACAAGGTAGAAAGTATTAATTATTGAATCTTTGATGTAATTCAGGCATAAAAAATGAGATATGCAAACAGCTACAATCTCTTAATTTACATATGCTATAATAATGTCTGTAAGTATAATATCATGTATGCACCTTCTATGATACCAAAACATTATGAAAAGTTTACAATGTATTAATTTATCAAATCCATCTTGTCAAGGTATCTTAAAACTGTCTCACTGATATCTATACTTCAATAAAATAAAAAATTAAAAAAAAGAACACGAGCTAAACATCTACTGACCTGCCCTTACATCAGCACAGTCATAGTATACTGTACCAGTTTCCTCACTTCTAAGGCATCAGAGTAGATTTACTTCAAAATTCTTTCTAGTTCTGAGTCTATGGTACTATGAAAGTCAAATGTATAATTAGGACTTGAAATTTCTTACAAAGTCAAAGTATCTAAGGAGTAGAAACCAGTCTCTCTTACTTCCATCTGTAATTTTACTGGAGGCAAGTCGAACAACTTCAGTGATCAAAGCACTCTTTCCCAATCCACTCTTGGAAAACCCCACAGGAAAGTGATATTCCACAAAGAAAGTGCTAAAAAAAAAAAAAGGTGCTTAAAAAAGAAACCAAATAATAAACCTTTCTGTCTACAGCTCTCTAAAGAGCCCATTCTCAGGATCTCTGGTCCTCAGAAGCTATACCTCTTTCAAAGTTTTCATTAATCTTCTCAGGAGGAATGAAAGGCTTTTCATGTACTCCTATACCACTTTTCATATAAAACATCTGCTTTGGCCCTGAAAGCCCTACATAATAGACATCTATTTAAGTATTTCTCTCTCTTACTAAACTTACTATAAGCATAGTATAAGTAAGTTTTTTTTTTTTTTGTATTTTTAGGGAAGGGCCTACAGGGTGTTCAGGGTCTAACTACTAGATCAGACTCAGTGATTCTCCTGTTTACAGCCTCCCAAGTATGGGATTACAGGTGCGTGCCACCACACCTAGTCTCAATCACTGTCTCAACGTGCCTTGGCGGTGAGGCTAGCACTGCAGGCCAAGGGATTAAACCCCAGGCCCCTGTGCCTGCTTGCAGCGCTTTAATACAATAGTTCCTATCTTAATTTCTACATTATTTCCATGCTTTTGGGATCTAGGGGAATATACTTTTAGTGACTGAATGATTCATATGTAAATGAATTACAAATTATAATGTATTATACAGTTACTATTATCTTGTGATATACTTTACAAAATGGTCAAATTTACATTTTTCATTTTATTAATCTTTTATTTACTTGGTACAGTGTCTTGCTACATAGCGCAGACCTGTAATCCTCCTGTCTCAGCCTCCCATGTTGGGATTACAGGTATGGGTCACCATGCCCGGTTTGGGTGGTCAGCATGGTGTGCCCAAGATTCTGTGGCTGGCATGGCCTGTGGTACCAGGGATCAAACCCGCATTCTTGTGCTTCCCAGGCAGTTGCTTAGACCCGGAGGTATCACCCAGCCTTAACCTTTTTCATTTTAGAGACATACCACTTTTTTACTGTTGTTAGCTTAGGTGGTTTCCCAGCGAAGCTTTTCTTGCCTGGGGTCATCTCGGGACTGTCTAGAGGAACTCCCATTGTCTCAATGATGATTCTGACAGAATGTGTCCTACCCAAAAGGGCCAGTCTGTCCACACTTAGTGTCATTACTTGGGTATCTTCTGGAGTTTCTGAAAGTAGCTGCTGTTCAGCTAGATTTCTGCATGGAGTACAGAGACAGGTGAACAATTAGAGGCTTAACATAAAAAAAATCCAGTACTCACAGGCTAAAGAAGGAGGACAGCCAGAATCTTAATTCATAAGTTAAGTGGGAATGGCTTTAATTATCAGAATTTTGATCTAATGTACAATAAAGAAAATCTGAAAAAAAAAGGCTTATTATTTTTATACAACTGTAGAAACTGATGTTATATTGTTAAATCTTTCTAGGTAGGACAGTATCCACTACTCTAATACAACTATTATTGTCATGTTTATGTTTTCCTTTTCATTTCTCTTATGTATATTTTCTACATAGGTATGATCATATGATCATAGTACCTAGCAGGAATCATTTTAACTGTATGCATCTTTTCATGTTATTCCATTTCTAGGGAATGTAATGGTTACTAAGTTACTATAATTATTTTTCACTTTTTTGAGACAGAATTTTATTATATGGCTCAGGTTGGCCTTGAACTAAAGGTGATCCTCCCACATTACAAGTGCTGGGGTTACAGATGTGAGCAAAAGGTCAAACTGACCTTTATCATTTCCTTTATTTATTTTTTATCTTTTATTTACTTGGTACAGTGTCTCTCTACGTAGCTCAGTCTTGTAGTAATCCTCCTGTCTCATGCCTGGTGGAGTTACTTAATTACTCTGATAATGTTGGGCAAACCCAGGTATGAAATTTCACTTGAGGAAATTTTATGAAAATCAGCTTCTTTTGCTTTTGCCAGTAATCAGTATTCATAGAGAGGCTCACTTGTTTTCCTTGTTTGCTGCCCTCTTCATCAGCTTACGATCTTTTGGCTCCAGAACTTTAGAAGATCTGCCAAGAGCTTTTGACTGATTCATTTTTTTAGCAGGGATAGTATCATCATCTTCACTGAGAAAATCATTGATGCTGTTATCAGATTTCTATGGAGGGTGCAAAGAAATAAAAGACACCACAATTGCTTTGGAGATAGCAGTAAGGAAGTATTTCCTTAAAAGTAAGCAAGTTCTTTTTTGTACACACATTTGCTTAAAAAGATAACAAAAAAGCTAGAGTTTGTGAGGAGGGGTGTGTGTGAGGAGGGGCTGATACTACCATGGGTAAAGATTCCAGGACAGGGAAAGGGTAAAAATGGGAAAGGCAGTTAGGAAAGTAAATCAGGGTTAGGTCCTAACAGCATGCTTAACTAAGGTTTATGACACAGTGTGTAGTATAGAAAAAAGTCAGGGTTTATGCCAGATAGAGTAGGGTGAGAGCTACAGTTCTGCTGCTTAATGAACATACTTAACATCTCTAAGCTAACGTTTCATGACGTGTAACCAAAGATAATATTATCTCATGGGGCTAGTGAAGAATTAATTGAAATAATGAATTAAGGACACTGATATAGTTCTCAATAAGTGACAGATAATATGTAAACATTCTGCAATGTAAAAAATGGGTAGTAAATGGGTAATAAAGAAACCTTTTCTTTTTTATCCTATAGTTAGTGTAGTATCCAAAATGACTGTTAAGATAGGAAGTCATTAGGGGCCGGGAGATAGCTCAGGGGAATAAGTGCTTCCCTGGCAAGCACAAAGGCCTGAGTTCAATCCCTGGTTCTGAAAAAAAAAAAAAAAGGAAGTCACAAAATACTAGCAATTCATTGTTTTTCCAATCTACCTCTTCCTTACTTCCATTGCTATCATTCTCTGGCTCTCTCATACTTAGTAATCCAATAGCTCTGCTTCTGGCAATTGTGCTGTCAGTTTGCTTCCTACATAGCTGCTAGTTCTTGAAGCACTATAGTGTCCTTTTTTTTTTCCTCATTAGAATTCAAAATCTTTTACACGGATTGGCTGCATTGCAGTAGACTCTGCCTTATAGGTTCCTTTCTCACCCAAATTCTGGTTTTTTCTTCTTTTTTTCTCTCAACTTAGGGCCTTACATATGATAGGCACAGTAATCTACTATTAAGCTACATTTCCTAGTTCCTCCATATAAATTCTCATCTAGTTAAAATGTACATTCTTCAGTGTACAAATATGCTTTTTCTATACTATATAAGTCATTCTTTCTACTTTCTGTTTTTGGTCACTGAAAACATTAATCATTTGCAAATTTCAGTTAAAATACTATGTTCTTTTCTTACAATGTCTTAAAATAGTTTTTCTTGTCAGGTGAATCCTTGTAGCCCTCACAGTCTTACCACTGAGCTAAAATAAAAAAAAAAAACTATGGTGTATTTCAGTTATTTTTTTCTGACCTTGAAAAAAAGGAAAATCAGGAGTGCTCTGGTTTGAATGTATCTGTTAAAGACTCATGTTGAAAACTTGGTTCTGTGTGCTGATGTTGTTGTAAGGGCCAAAAGAGGTGTCTACCATCTGTACGAAGAGATGTTTCTGCAGTCTTCTGAATAAGGACCAGGTAAGGAAGGATCTGAGGATATAGCTCTTTCTTTAGGATTTTAATTTGAATTTTGACTCTCATATTTGCTATGCATCCTTGGACAAAATATTCAATCTTACTCTCTCCTCATCTATAAAATGAAGATAATTCTTTAAGTTGTCATGATTAAGGGAATGAATGTAAAATGAATAGCTTTTTACTTGCAAATTTCTCATGTCCATAACTACTGATATTATATATACTCATGTTCCTGAAGCGTCAAATTTAGTAACTTACAGGTACTACATAAAATAAGTTCTCTAGGAGACTCTGGTCATATTGAGGGTCATTTGGCTCACTGCTGCAATACACATCACTCCCAGGAGATGGGGAATCTGGAGGGGAGCCTAACCCATTCCAGCAATGATCTTTGGATAATTCAGCTCTGCAGAGATATGAAAAGCAAAACAACTTTAACATAAGTCTCACCAGAAATATTCTTTCTTTAGTAAAAGTTCCTAAAGTTCTAAATCTGAAAGAAGATATATTAAACAAAAGATGCACTACAGAAGACTACTGAATAAACATTTACCAATTATAATTTACCTCTTATGGGATAACAGTTAGTACTTAAAACCCACTACTGACATTGATTGTGATCTCTTTTATCTATGCAACAGTATTATTGGTCACCTATTGTGTGCTAGGTCCTGGATGACACAGAGATGGCTAAGATGACACAAACTGTACTCTCGAGATGTTTATGGTTTAGTAGAAAGAAAAAAAGATAACTATAATTCAAATAGTTAAGTGTACTTTTTTTTGTGGAACAAGACTGGCAATTCATAAATATGACTTCTTTCATTAAGCAAACATATATTTAGGATTTGTTATGGCATGATTGGTTTTCTGTAGAATATATAAATGAATAAAAGATTTTATTAGTACAGGGTCTACAGGGGCTCACTACACAGATCGGACTCCTAGTGATCCTCCTGTTTTCAGGCTCCCAAGGGCTGGGATCACAGGTGCATGACACCACACCCAGTCTCAGTCACCGTTTCAGCATGTCCTGGGGGGGGCCGCACAGCATGCCAGGGGTTTAACCCTGGTCTCTGCTAAGCAGGTGCTTTAGTCTGCTGAGCTACCTGGTCAGCCCTTAACTTTACAATATATCTGTAAGCTAACAGGGAAATAAGCATTTACATAAAAGTATAAACTTGGCATTTTAAGAAATAATTTCAGTATAATAACATGTATGCACCTTTTATGATACCAAAACATTATGAAAACAGTTTGCAATGTATTAATTTATCAAATCCATCTTGTCAAGGTATCTTAAAAAAAAAAAGAAATAATTTCACTTTCTCTTTTTTAAAATTCCATACCATTATAGCAATATTTAATTTAGTTATTCTTTGTATTTAGGACAGGGTGTAGATTGGATTCATAGTGATCTTCCTGTTTATAGGCTCCCAGGTCCTGAGATTACAGGTGTGCGCCACCACACCCAGTCTCAATCATCATTTCAGCGCACCCTGGGGGCGGGGCTAGCATGGCAAACCTGGGGATCAGAACTCCTGGCCCTGGTGTGTGCCTAAGCAGGCACTTTAATCTGCTGAGCTATTTGCTGGCCCTTTATAGTGATATTTTAGAGTATAATATTTACTTTGTTCTTTTGCTTTGGGACCCTTGTACACACTGTAAAATTTTCCTTAAACTGATTGATTATGTACTTTTCTTTTGAGAATTTAAATATAGTTGTTAGGGGCTAGGAAGATGGCTCAGTGTTAATAAGCGCTTCCCTGGCAAGCACAGGGCCTGAGTTCAATCCCTGGTTCTGCCAAAAAAAAAAAAAAAAGATAAATATAACTGTTAGTCTGTAAGAGAAGCAAAGTAGAAAGACATAGTAATGCACAGTTCAGTGCCAGACACATAGTATTTAATAAACATTGTTGCTTTTATTATTAATAGATTTTTGTTAATAATTTATTAAGGTCATCAATATATTCATTAAATACAGTTATTATAAGAGAAATAAAACCAAAATATACATATACTTAGCCTTCAGGGAGCTCATATTTTGAGAAAGGAACAGGTCAAGATGTCCATTATCACAATTCCAATTTAATATTGTTCTCTAAACATTGGCCAGAGCAATCAGGCAAGGAAACAAAGAGGTGAAATTATCATTTGCAAGTGACATGATCATTTACATAGAAGATCCAGAAAATTCCACCAAAAGACTCTCAGAATAACCAAATTTACTAGAGTAGGCTTTCTCACTCTCTAGCCATCTTGGCGGCTGCTTGTGGTTGAGGGCCGTCTGCACCAAAGGCAGGAAGATGATGGCCACAAAGAAGACGAAAAAAATCTCTGGAGCCCATCAGCTCTAGGCTCCAATTTGTTACAAAAAGTGGAAAATACGTGCAGACGCTCAGACAGAGCAAAGCGAAACTGATCATCCTTGCCAACAACTGCCCAGCCTTGAGGAAATCTGAGATAGAGTACTATGCCATGTTGGCCAAAACTGGTGTCCACCACTACAGCGGCACTAATATGGAACTGGGCACAACATGTGGAAAATACTACAGAGTATGCACACTGAATATCATTAATCCAGGTGATTCTGATATCATTAGAAGCATGCCAGAACAGACTGGTGAAAAATAAACCAAGCAGAATTTTTCATTAAGAAAACCTGCCAGAGCTTAAAAAAAAACAAAAAACAAACAAACAAAAAACCAAAACAATAACAAATTTACTAGAGTAGTAGCAACATACAAATCAACACACACAAAATCAATAGTATTCCTCTACACCAATAATGAGCTGACTGAAAGAAATTAGGAAAACAGTATCATTCACAATAGCATCAAGAGAAATTAAATACTTAAGTATTAATCTGACCAAGGAAGTAAAAGATTTGTATAACAAAGTATAGAACTCTGGAAAAGGAGGTCGAAGAGGACATCAGAAAATGGAAAGATATTTCTTGTTCGTGGAGTGGCAGAACCAATTTAGTCAAAACAGTTGAAGGTCCCAAACTGATAAATACATTTAATCCAACCCCAATCAAAATATCAACAGGATTCATTAAGGAACTGGAATTCATACAGAACCAGAAGAAACCCAAAATAGAAAAAGCAATCTTTGCTTTTGTTTCTGTTTTTTAGGGGATGTTTATTTTTTGTTTTTGGTGCCAAGGACCAAACCCAGGGCTTCCTGCTTGCTAGGCAAAAAGACCCAATTAAGACATGAGCTACTGAAATTCTGATGCTTCCTGTTCCTTGGTAACAGGAAGCATCACAATTTCAGATTTGGAGTTACATTACAAATTTATAGTGATAAATATAGCATGCACTAGCACAAGAAAAGACACATGGATCAATGCAACAGAACACTGAATGCAGAAACAATCTGAGGCAATTTAGCTACTGTATTTGATCTTTGACAAAGAAGCCCAAAACACACCCTCAATAAAAGACAGCCTCTTTATTTTTTATTTTTTTGTACAGGCAGGATAAAGGGTCTACAGGGTCTCACCACACAGGCTGGATTGTAGTGATTCTCCTGTTTTCAGCCTCCCAAACGCTGGGATTATAGGTGCTACCAGGACCTACCTCAATCTCTTCTTAGCATGCCCTCAGGGCAGCTGGTCAGGCATTGTCTCTTTAATAAGGTTGCTGGGAAAACTAGACATCCACATGTACACTGAATCCAGACTCATAGGAGATATATGATGAGATATCATGTACTAAAGTAACATCAAAATGGATCAAAGATCTAAGTGTTAAAATAGAAACAAAGGGCTGAAAGATAAGGTAGGTAAAATTCTTGAAGTCTAGATAAGGATTTTTCTGAACAGAATGTTTACTGCACAAGAAACAACATCAAGAATCAACAAATGCAATCATATCAACTTACAAAGTTTCCTTCCAGCAAAAGTAACAACCAACAGAGTGAAGAGATAACCTACAGAATGAGAAAGTTTTTTTTTACTCCTTGGACAGAAGACTAATATATCTACAATACATAAATAACTCAAAAAATTAGTCTCCTCCATCATAAACACCCAACTAAGATTGTTGTCTTGTTTGTTTCTGGTCTTTTTGATTTTATTGTATTTTTTTGGTTGAATTGTTTTGTTTATTTTTTGTTTTTGGTGCCGAGGATCAAACCCAGGGCTTCCAGCTTGCTAGGCAAAAAGACCCAATTAAGACATTGAGCTACTGAAATCAACAGACATTTCTTAGAAGAAGTATGCAAAAATGGTCAACATGTCTGGTAATTAAAGAAATGCAAATTAAGCAATAGTGAGAGTCCATCTTACCCTAAAAAGAAAGAACAACTAACATCAAAAAATCAAGTAATAAATGTTTGCAAGACTGAGAGAAAAAAAGGGGCCCTCCTATACTTTGGTGATGTCAACTGGAATAATCATTATGGAAATCAGTTTTGAGATTACTCAAAAAGCTAAAACTAGTAATTCAATTAACCTACCTATTCAATTAACTCAGTTATTTAGGTGCCCTGAACAAGTTAAAAATATCACATTACAGTGATACACACATACTCTTGTTTATAGCAGCACAATTCATAATAGCTAAATCTTGGAAGTGGCCTACATATCCATTAATGAATGGATAAAAAATCCATGGTATTTATATACAATGGAGTGCTACTCTGTCATAAAGAATAAATGTGAATCATCTGCATGAAAATGGATGCACTTTGGCACTGTGATGTTAAATCAGACACAAGCTTAAATATCACATAGTTTCTTATATGAGAAACTAGAACTATAAATAGAGCAATATGGATAAATCAAATAACATAAAATAAAAGATCGATAATAGGACAAAAGGAAAACATCTTTTTGCATGAGAAGGGGACCAAGAGATGGAAAGAGAGGAGAGTGGAGGGAAATAGATGAAAAAGATTTGAGCCAGCCGGGTGTGGTGGCGCATGCCTGTAATCCCAGCACTCAGGAGGATGAGACAGGAGGATTGTTGTGAGTTCGAGACCAGCTTGAGCTACAAAGTGAGCTTAAGGCCAGCCTGAATTGCATAGTGAGACCCTGTCTCAAAAAAGACAAAAAAAAAAAAAAAAAAAAAAAAAAAAAAAAAAAAAAAAAAAAGATTTGAGCCATGTTATGCACATGTATCAACAACACCCCACATCATTGTATACTACAAACATATGCTAGAAAAAATAAAAATCAGAAGAGATAAAATTCACAACCATATAATTTATGCATAGAATATGACCAATTCAGTGGTTGTTAGTACATTCACACAATGAAAAAGTGTTGGCGCAATGAATTTTAGAAAATTTTCATATCCACAAAAGAAAATGCCATAGCATTTAGCTAATTATTACTCTTCCAGCTCTAAGAAATAAAAAATGTGCAGACTGTCTTTTACAGACTTGTCTAATTTGGATATTTCATATATAATGAATTGTAAGACATATATCTAATTTGAGACGGGCTTCTTTCAATTAGCATGTTTTCAAGGCTGATCCTTACTCTAGTATGTATCAGCATCTAATTTTTAAGCCCAAATAACACTCCATGAATAGTCTACATTTTAAAAAATCCACTCACCAGCTGATACATCTCTGGTTTGTTCCTAGGTTTTAGGTACTATGAATAATGCTGCTGAGATTGTTCAGGCACATATTTTTATGTGACATATGTGTATTTCCCTTGGGTATATATCTAGGGGAATTACTGGAGTCATGTGATAAATTATGTTTAACAGTTTGAGGAACTGACAGGCTCTTCTAAATTGGCTACATAAAGGACAAACTTGGTATTTTTTTTAGGTGAATGGGTACACCCTGAAATCATAATTTTAAATAAAGTAAATCAGACACACACATTTAAATACTGCACTATTTCCCTTGTGTGGGAACCCCAAAGGGTAAATAAGGAGCAAAATGAAGACAGATACTTAGAAGTAGGAAGTCTGTTCAAATGGGAAGAGAAGCAAGGGAGGGGGGATGGGAAAGGAAAGAGTATTAAAAAAAGACAATGGAAGAAGAAAATAGAGATAAAGCTTTTATAAATAGGGAGGGGAAGAAGGGTTGAAGGAAGGGAAAGGGATGGAAAGAAAAAAATTAAGGTATTTACAGGTACAAATTCTCCATGAATTTGTGATCACTATGTATGGCAAACATGTACCAATAAAAAAAAAATTAAAAAAATAAAAGTGGCTAAATAATTTTATATTCCTATCAACAGTAATAATTCCAGTTTCTCCATTTAATCATCAACATTTGTTATTTATATCAGGCATGTCCAAACTACAGCCCATAGGCCACATGAGATCCTGGAGAGTAAGCAATACAGCCCATGGAGCTTCAAACTTGTTACCTTATGATGTGATTTTTTAGTGATACTGTTCATGACTCAAGTAATGCTCAAATGTGACTGTATAGGCAACTAAGGATAGTGCACAGCAATAATTTCCACTTTCTCTGCCAATCACAGTCAGTAGAATTGAAACCACGTTACAGAAGCTACATGTGCTTGTGTGATATGGCAAGCAAAACAGCAACTATTGATAGCAGTATATCAACCCATGTTTATATATATCAACTCCATAATTATGTTATGCCTGCCAGTCAGTGAGACCAAGGAAAGGCAAAAGATTGGACAGGATCTTGATTCTAGTGGGTGTAAAGTGATAGCTCATTTTGATTTGTATTTCATTGATAACTAATAGTGTCTAGCATCTTTTTATGTGTGTACTGGCCATTTAGATACAATGTTTGGCAAAATGTTCATTTAGATCTACTGCCCATATTTTAATTCAATTTATATAAATTCAATTGTTATATAAATTCTTGAAAGTTCTGTATTATTACTTAAGCCATTTATTAATACTTTGTATCTATCTATCTCTCTATCTAGGCCTGGGTGATGGCTCAGTGGAATAAGTGCTTCCCTGGCAAGCGCAAGGGCCTGAGTTCAGTCCCTGGTTCCACCAAAAAAATAGAAAGTAAAAGGCTGGAGAGATAGCTCAGTGGCATAATGCTTACCTGATATAGGTAGATAGATACTAAGCAGTTTTTTGGTTTTTCTTTGGTGGAACCAGGGATTGAACTCAGGCCCTTGCACTTGCCAGGGAAGTACTTATTCCACTGTGCCATCTCCCTGGCCTGAATTTCTAGCCTTTTAAATCAATTTTTTTTTTTTTAAAGCCAGGGTCTCACTATGCAGTTCAGGCTGGCCTTGAGCTCACTATGTAGCCCAGGATGGACTCAAATTTGCAGTGATTATCCCGCCCCAGCTTGCCCAGCTAATCAATATCTGATAAGTCCTTTGCCAGTTATTTTTTTCCTGTTCTGTGGTTGCTTTTCCATTTTAGTAGTATCTAATCTTGATAACCTATTTAGCTATTTTTCCTTTTGTTATTTGTTAAGAACTTTGTCCCAAATCCAAGGTCATTAACATTTATGTCTGTTTTCTTCTATTGAGTTTTACACTGGGAGTTTTACTTCAGTTTAGGTTTTAATTTATTTCCATTTAATTTTTGCATGTGGTGAGAGCTAAGGATCCAGCTTCATTTTATCCAGTTATCCCAGCAACATTTGTGCTCTTTCAGAATCAAACAGTCTTGACAAGCACTGCTGAATGACAGCTAATCTGTGACATATGGGTTTACTTATAAATTATCAATAGAATTCTTTTGATTTATATGTCTGCCCTTTTGCCAGTACCATACTGATTTTATTACCATTGTTTTATATTTGATTTTGGGACCTATTTTTTTTTTTTTTTTTTTTTTTTTTTTTTTTTTTTTTTTTTTTTTTTTTTTTTTTTTTTTTTTTTTTTTTTTTTTGTGGAACTCGGGATTGAACTCAGGCCCCTGTGCTTGCCAGGCAAGCGCTTATACTGAGACATCTCTCCAGCCCGGAAATCTACTTTTTTATTTTGTTGTTTAAAACTTTTTGGCAGGCTGAGGATTTAGCTCAGCAGCATGTTTCTTGCCTGGCAAGTGCCAGATCCTGAGTTTGATTCCTGGATCCAAATTAAAAACTGTTTTGGCTGCTCCGGGTCCTTTGCGACTTCCTATACATTTAGAAAATATCCTGCTAATTTTGGCCAAGAAGTCAGATGTGATTATGATATGTACTGTGTCGAAACATGAAGGTGTTGTTCTATTTAGATTTAAATAGTTTTCAAAAGGGATTTTTTTAGAGATTGAATTTTAGTTATCTTTTGTTAAATTTATTCCTAAGTATTTCATTCTTTTTGATGCTTTTATAAATTCTTTTTGATGCTTTTCTTTAGCTTACTCACTGGAAATATATTCAATAAACTTCTGCATATTCATATTCAATTCTGTAATCTGCTTATTCTTTTTTTTTGTATTTTTAGGGAAGGGTCTATAGGGTGTTCAGGGTCTCACTTCTAGATCGGACTCGTGATCCGCCTGTTTCCAGCCTCTCAAGAACTGGGATTACAGGTATATGCCACCACGTCCAGTTTCAATCACCGTCTCAGTGCGTAGCCAGATTGCTCCTGTGCCTGCCTGTAGGCACTTTAATCTGCTGAATATTTGGCTGACCCTGTAACCTGTTTACTCTAATGATTTAGCTGAGCATTTATAATTTTTTATATACTAATCTTATCACCTATAGAACAGAGACATTTTTCTTCTTTCCAGTTGGATCCTTCTTATTTTTTCTAACTAAATAAAATGGCTAGAGCTTATGGGACAGTGCTAGACACAATTGGTGACAAATACCTTTGTTTTATCTTAATCTTAGGAAGAAAGAATCTAATCTTTAACATTAACTATAATTTTAGCTGTTTTGTTTTAAAGGGATGTCCTTTATTATGCTGACAATTTTTCCTTTTAATGCAGGTTTGATTAGTGTTTACCATAAAAAAGCACTGGATTTTGTCAAAAGCATTTTCTCTTTTAAGATGATCAGGAGGTTTTTTTTTTTTTATTTTGTTAATAAAAAAACATTAGCTTGTGCATTACTTATATACAATATTACTAATACACATGTAAGTTGCGAATTTCAAACAAATTTGTCTCGGCCACAGTAGGAAAATACTTTCTGTGTTACTAGGATTGGTTTATAAGTTTTTTTGGAGAATTTCTGTATACATCTGCTGATTTGGTCACTTTTGTGATACCTCTTGTCAACAGAGTCCCACATATCCTAATTTTTTAAGTGTTTGTGAATTACTGGTATCAACTCTAATGATCTTATAGAATTTAGCAGTGAAGCTATCTGGACCAAGCTTTTCTTTGTGAGTAGTTTTTCTTTTTCTTTCTTTTTTTTTTTTGTTTTTTTTGAGACAGGGTATCACTACGCAGTTCAGGCTGGCCTTAAGCTCACTTTGTAGCTCAGGCTGGTCTTGAACTCACAACAATCCTCCTGCCTCAGCCTCCAGAGTGCTGGGATTACAAGCATACGCCACCACACCCTGCCCTGGGTAGTTTTTCTGATTACTAATTGAATCTCTTTCCTTGATTATTAATTTGGTCTCTTTTCTAATTTCCCAAATTCATCCTTTGTCATAAACTTTGAGTTTTTCTCTGTTCATTTACCCAATGTTTTATGCTTTCATGTTGGAAGTATTCCTCAAATCTTGGCTATCTAGTCATATTAAAAATCAGTCTCTGAAATGCTGCAAAAGCCCTGTATGTAGGTTGGGAGTTGAAAGGAACTTGCTGATTGGTGGGCTTCATTATCAAGTAAATAGGCAGAGCTAGAGCATTTTGCAGGAAAGCTACAACTACTGTGATATCTCTATTTCTTTTCTCTTAAACTGGACAGTTTCCAGAATGAGAATCTCCTTCTGGGAGGAAGTACAGCTGTCAGGGTGCTGGGAATCAAGAAGGAAAGGGGGTTCAGGGTTGGAGAGGGGTTCATTTCATATGCAGATTTCAAACGTGTTCTCCTTTCCCCCAGGGTGTTCATTTCCATTCTTGCTTAAAGTGGTGTTTTCTGTTTTGCTAGGTTATATGTTCAACTTTTTAACTTTCAGAATTGTATTATCTTTCATTTGTCATCATTTTCTCTTTTGGTTCTTGTGATTTTATGCCTTTCTTCTTTCATTATATTGTCCTATTAAGGTTTAAAAAGGGGTAGGTGTAAAACATGTACTTTAACTTTATTTTCATTTTATTATGTACTTTCTGGGTGAATCTGCCTACTTTTAAGGTTTGTTTCAATGACTGTAGCACAGTTAATAAATACCCAATTTTTATCTTTAGGCCAGTTGTCTCACCTGAGTATCTGCTCTATGTACTTAGTAAAGATGCTGAGTATTTTTATATATTTTACATATGTTAATATTTACTGTCTATCAACTAACATTTGAATATCCATAGGCAACATAAGTTTAACAGATTTTTTGTTTGTTATTTTTTGAGACAGGGTCTCACTATGCAGTTTAGGCTGGCCTTAAGCTCACTTTGTAGCTCAGGCTGGTCTCGAACTCACAACAATCATCCTACCTCAGCCTCCCGAGTGCTGGGATTACAAGCATGTGCCACCATGCCTGGCTTAAGTTTAACAGATTTACAAGTTCAAATCTGAATTTTTCTTCAAAGTCTTCCCTCATACCTGCTTAAGATTTCTACTTCAAGCATTATGATCCACAGAGTTCCTAGAACAAAACCTTAAGGTTTTAAAAAAATTCTTTGCCCTTTTCAAAATCTAGTAAGTCATAAAATCATATAATTTTAGTATTTAATTTTTTATCTATTTACCTCCATGAGGAAGAAAAAACACCCACATGCTATCTCATTGCTCCTATCCAGATTTTCCATATTTTACCAGGCTGGTTTTGCTACTCTTTTCAATATATTGAATCTGCCTAATTTCTAATAGGAAGTCTAAACTCCTTAATATAATACTCAAAATCTTTCAAGGTCTGGCCTGCACCTTTCTTTGCCATCATAGTGCTCCCTCACTTACTATAGAGGTTACATTCCAGACACTCCCACAATAAGTAACAATCAGGGAAGTAGCCACTTATATTTACTTTAGTATTTATATATATTTTAAGGCTTTAGAAACCCTTCCCACACTCTTATAAGCCTTTCCCACACTTTTAAAAAGATTTCTAATTTTCTTAACTATTTTTTAAGCCTATGTAATTTTAACAACATATGTATATTGTATGGTACTGCAAAATCCTGAAATAATACAAAAATCCATGATAATTTAGATTAATAGTTTTTGAAAACCTGTGAGACAGTGAGTCCATGAAAGCCAAACTGTGAAGTAGCGAGGGACTACCGTATACTTCTACTCACTCTACCCATCTTACCATCAGAATATTGTTATGACTTGTATAAAGATGTTCCCCTAAAGCTTCATGGCTCATAGATGGGGCTTTTCAGAGGTGGATAAGTTTAAGGTATAATACTGGATCAAGGGTGTATGGTGCTACATCAGTTCACTAATGGTTTAGCATAGTTCTGGGTGTGGATAATGGGAAGGCCCACCCTCGGTGTGGTGGAGCCCAGATGGAATTTAAAGGAAGGCATGTTATGCTGCTGTTGCTTTCTGTTTGCTTCACCATGAACATTTCTCCTCTGCAATGCCCTCTGCCCTGAGGCTGGCAGACAATGGACTTAAACCTGGAAACACAAACTTTTTTCCTTTAACTTGTAGGCTAAAATAAACTTTTTCTCCTTTAACTTGTGGCTGTCAGATATTGTGTCTCAGCAATGAAAGTAACTAAGAGCTACAGAAAACATTCCTAAAATTAATTTGGAACCAAAAGACCTAGAATAGCAAAGACAACCCTTGGCAACAAAGGTAAGGTAGGAGGTATCACAATCCCTAACTTGAAATTATATACAAAGCTACTGTGATAAAATCAGCATGGTATTGGCAAAAAAATAAACCTGAGGATCAATGGATCAATGGAATAGTTTGGAAGATGCAGACACAACTACATACACAAATACACTCAGCCACCTTATCTTTGATAAACGGGCCAAACATATTCATTGGAAGAAACAGAGCTTCTTTAATAAATGGTGCTAGAGAAACTGGCTTTCCACATGCTGAAGACTAAATCTAGACCCATGTCTATCACTACACACCAAACTAGTTAAAATGGATCAAGGACGTTATGGTTTGTGCATAGGTGGTCCCTCTTTGCCCCCAAGCCTCATGCAGTCATGGGGCAGCTTTTGGAGTTTGTGATTGATTATTGTGGGTGTGGATGCTGCACCTGCAGGGGGGTGGGGGGGCAGGGGGAGGAGGCAATTTGCATTACAATGTAAGGAGGGAAGAGAGGGTTGCTAACAGTCTGAATTGCTGCCACTCCCTTCCCTCTCTACTCTTTGCCATTGCCATGAAAGATTGCTCTCTGCTATATGCTGCTCTCCCTTGGAGCCAGCTGAGTATGTAATGAATCCTCTACTATCTGTAAGCTAAATAACCTTTCCTTCCTTCATTTTAGGTGTTGGGTGTTTTGTCCCAGCAATGAGAGAAGAGTAACTGGCCCAAAGGATTTAAATATTAAAACAGAAACACTGAATCTAATGGAAGAGAAGACACTTAGAAGTCTTAAAGACATTGGTGTAGGCAGAGACTTCATGAGCAAAATTCAGACTGCACGGAAACTACAAAGAATCAACAAATGGGACCTCCTTACTAAAAAGCTTTTGTATAACAAAAGAAATCACCAGGGAACAACCTGCTCAGGGCCCCCCCTCCTGGGAGATGGCTCAGTAGAATAAGTGCTTTCCTGGCAAGTACAAGAACCTGCATTCAATCCTTCAATCCCCAGTTCCGCCAACACACACACACACACACACACACACACACACACACACACATTCCGCTCATAAAAAAAAAAAAGAAAGAAATCACCAACAGAGTGAAAAGACAATTCACAGAATGAGAAACCATTATAGCCAGTTGTTCCTCAAATAAAGGACTTCTAGAGTACATAAAGAATTGAAAAAATCAGAGTCCCTAAATTCAAAACCTCAATTCAGAAATGGGCATCTGAGATGAATATACACTTCTCAGAAGAAATACAAATGGCACTTTTGGCTAGGAGGAGGCTAAGGTGCAACTTTCTTTGGTTGTCCCGAATCTGGGTTCATCCGACACCAGCCACCTCCAGCATGCTGCCCAAGTTGGACCCCTAAGAGATCAAAGTCATGTACCCGAGGTGCACAGAGGCGAAGTTGGAACACCTGCCCTGGCCCCCAAGATCAGTCCCTTGGGTCTGTCTCCAAAAAAAGTGGGGGATGACATTGCCAAGGCAATTGGTGACTGGAAGGGCCTGCGGATTACTGTGAAAGTGACCACTCAGAACAGACAGGCTCAGATTAAGGTAGTTCCTTCTGCCTCTGCCCTGATCATCAAAGCCCTCAGGGAGCCACCAAGAGACAGAAAGAAGCAGAAAAACATTAAACACAGCAGAAATATCACTTTTGATGAGATTGTCAACACTGCCCGACAGATGCAGCACCGCTCTTTAGCCAGAGAACTTTCAGGAGCCATTAAGGAGATCCTGGGGACTGCCCAGTCTGTGGGCTGCAACGTGGACAGCCGGCGCCCTCATGACATCATAGATGTTATCAACAATGGCGTGTTGAGTGCCCAGCTAGCTAAGGAGCATTAAAAAATATATCAATAAAGAGAAGATCTGACAAAAAAATAGAAATGGCAAATAAATATATAAAAAAATGCAACATTATTGGTTATCCAAAAGATGTAAATTAAAATAATACTAAGATTCCATCTTACTCCAGAAAGAATGACTATCATCAAGAAATCAACCAATAATAAATTGGGAAAAAAAGAAATCCTTCTCCACTATTAGTGGGAATGTAGACTGGTGAAATCAGTGTGGAGATTCCTCAATAAACTTGGGTTAGAGTTCTCATTCCACCCAACTATTCCTCTTCTAGGTATCTTCCCAGCAGAATTTAAAACATCATAGCACAGTAATATATGTGCTCCTATGTTTATAGTAGCACAATTTGTAATAGCTAGACTTTGAAAACAATGTAAATGTCCATCAACAGAGGAATGTATAAAGAGATGTCATTTCTTTATATCACAGAATACTAGTCAGCTATTAAGAAGGGTAAACTTGAGACTTTTATAGGTAAATGGATGCAACTTGAGATCATACTCCTAAGTGACATGAATCAGACTCATATGAGTAAACATGGTATAATCTCACTAATGTGAGAAGCTGAACAATTAATAGGACCCAAAATCTACAATAGATATTGTGAATTGGAAAGAAACTGTTCAAAAGAAAAGAGAAACTGTGATGGAGGAAAGGGAAAAGGAAGGGAAAAGAAAAAAAAATCTATATTACATAATGAACTATTATATAGAATTATATATATAAAAATAGCTAAGAGAGATATACTGCTAGTTTCTCTTAGTTCATTTTAAAGAAAGGTTTATGATAATATTGTTTGGACAATATCTCAATGCTTATATCTTGCACCCTGAGTAACTATTCTGAAGATAACAATATGTAATGCATTAATTACTATTATTCTATTATCTTGTCCTGAAATTTACATTTTTTTCTCTTTAAAATAAAAAAAGAAAGTAAGACAAAGCCCAAATGATTATGTAGTCTTGCCACTTTTCTAAACTTTAACTAAATTAAACTAAGTTTAGTTTGTGTTTGTTTTTAGGTACCAGGAATTTAATTTAGGGCCTTACGCTTGCCAGGCAGGGGCTGTGCCACTGAGTTACATCCCCAAACCCCAATTTTAGTTTCTGAAAAATATTTTTTTCTCACACCTCAATAACTCAGTAACAATAAAAACATATTTCCTTTAACCAGTGTGCCTTACTACCTTCCCAAGATAGGTACAGCATCCTTCATAGAGAAAAGAAATACATGAAGTAGTTTGAAAGGACAAATTAGTAATAATAGTAACAATAACAGCTTGTAATAATCAAACCAATATGTGTCAAACATGGTGTTGGCTGTTTTATATGCATCATTTCTATTTCTTACAACAATTTTGCAGTTACCAATACTTCTAATTTTATTGGTACCTCTGACAGTGTGATACCTGCTTAAAAATTATACCAGCATAAGTAATGGACCTTAAACTTCAACTTGAGTGTGTCTGAAATTGATGCTATTTTCATTACCCTATGATATCACTGGTGGTGGGAAAGAGTTGGGAGATAGGAAGGGAAAGTTTCCTGCAGACACTTCTGTAAGTGAAGCCTAGAAAAAGAAAGGATAAAGATTGGCTCTTTATTTAGTAGGCAATGAGTAATTGTTTAAGGAACATTAAAAAAGATAGTGTTAGGAAATTTTGCTCTAAGAAAATGAATCTAACAATGCACAGCTCACTTACCTGGAGTTGGAGGTGTAGTTCAGTGGCAAAGTGCTTGCCTTCCATGTGCAAGGCCCAGTTTGATGCTGAGACACACACACACACACACACACACACACACACACACACACACACACACACACGGGGGGGGGGAGAGAGAGAGAGAGAGAGAGAGAGGTGAGAAGCACTTACCTGCCTAATAGCAGCTGTATAGCTCTGGTATCCATTTTCATATCATGCTTCCTAAATGTAGGCTCAGTTGGAGAGAAGACCTGATCTTCAATGTGATCTTTAAGTTGATTCCTAGAAAACAGGCTCTGATTCTAAGGTGTGGAAAACACTTCTCCTTAAGTAGCTAACAGATGGGAAAAATTTGAGTCATAATTAACTTAGTCATAATTAACTTTTGAGCTAAGCAAAAATAGATGTGGGCTGGTCTGACACAGAAAACATACTTTAGATTCAACTGCCTTAACTATATATAAAACTTGACACTTTGCAAGTCTCTTTCCTATACCAGAATCACATTTCATTTCTGTAAAGTAGGGAAAAATGTCCCCACCATCTTATATATAAGCATTCCAGTTTAGAGACACTGAAGAATGAACTCATATACATATTTAGTAAGTATCAATGTTAGGACTAGATTTTGAGTATCTCAGACTCCTAGGTTAGGCTTTCCCACTATGCTAAGAATTATTTGCTGAACATTTCTAAGAATATGCAGTTCATAACTTGACAGAAAACACAGGTTTAACAAGTATTAAGAAAATAACTCTTTGGGTTCAAGTCTATCTGTAACTTACTGTGTTGATGTATGAGAATCTTCTTTCACAGGAGGATGAACTTTGTCCAACAACATGCTAGTGTCTGGGCTTGATTTCATTGCAGAAATGACCATGGCATTACGCAGTTTATTGCCTTGTTCTAAGAGAGCTGAAATGAACAATATAGAAAAAAAAACATTCAAATCCAGCAGAAATATTTGTAACATGCAATGTTTTCTTTTATCATAGGACTTGCAATAAGGTAATAGCTTCTGTGTCTGCCTTCCTCACCAGTTTGGGGTTTCTTTACCAATATTCACTTAACCATCTGAGTTTCTATTTGTGTCCTGTTTTATTGTTATTTTTGGTGGAGCTGGGGACTGAACTCAGGCCTTTGTGCTTGCCAGGGAAGCACTTATTCTACTGAGCCATCTCCTTGCTCCCTGTGCCCTGTTTTAGATGCTAACACTATATCAATGATGAAATCTCTATTCTAGAGACTGAGCTTCTTTGGAAGTTGTTATATCCCCATGCATTCAACCATTCCAACTGGTATTTGTACATAATAAATTTTAGCACCTATAATTTATTCACATATCCAGATAACTTACTGAATTATTATTGTATAAAGAGTTTCAATATCATTCTTAACCAAGAAATGTCAGTATCAGCTAAATCTTTAGAAGCAAAAACAAAAAAAAATCTTTAGAAGTCATAGTGATACCTATAAGTATTCCAAGTTAATAAATTTATGAATGGATGAAAAGATTGGCAAAAAAACTTCCATACTCATCCAATATTATATACAGGTTAATGGAAAAGGTGAGATAAAACTCAAGGCTCCAGACTTTCTGATAGCAACAATAGCAGGTAACATTTATTGAACCCTTACCATGGGGCAGGCAGTACCCTAACTACTTTGCAAGTATTTATTTAATCCATCCAACCTGTGGTATTTCATTTCTAGACGAAAAATTGAGCCAGAGAAGATAAATAAGAAGTAGCTGAGGTTATAAATATAATACATACACAGTATTTCCCCCATTATCTGTGGTTTCATATTCTACAATTTCAGTCAAGAATATTCAATGAGGATTAAAATGCCTGTAAGCAGGTGCATGGGGCAGGGGTTTAATCCCCAAGACTGTTGTGCTGGCCCCGCCCCCAAGGCTCACTGAGATGGCAACTGAGATGGTGGCGTGCCTGTATTTCCAGCTCTTGGGAGGCTATGAACAGGAGAATCACTATGAGTCCGAGCTGGTAGTGAGGCCCTGAACACCCTGTAGCTCTTTCCAAAAAAAAATCAATGAAACATTCCAGAATAAACAATTTATAAACTTTAAATTGTGTGCTGTTCAGAGTAGTATACTGTCTCATCCTAGATGTAAATCATCCCTTTGTCTGGCATTATCCATGTTATACATTCCACCTGCCTGTTTGCCACATACCACAGTAGCTATTTCAGTTATAAGTTCTCATGTTACTTTATCACAGTGCCTGTATTCAAGTAACTTTTTTTTTGAGAGAGGGTTTTACTATGCAGTTCAGGCTGGCCTTGAATTTGCTTTGTAGCCCAGGCAGGCCTTGAATTGGAACATCCTCCTGGCTCAGCCACCCAAGTACTAGGATTACAGGTGTGTACCACCACACCTGGCAACTTTTATTTAGTAATGGCCCAAAGCACTAGAGTAGCAATGCTAGCAATTTTATGATAGTATACAATTATGCTATTTTGTTATTAGTTATTATTGTTAAGCTTGATCATAAATACATACATAAAGGAAAAAATATAGTTTTATAGAACTCAGTATTCTCTAGCTTCAAGCATCTAGCGGGGGCATATATTCCTTGGTCATAAAAGGGGGCTCCTGTATAAAGGGAATGAGTTTGTGTCCTATGCTTTTAGCCATTGTATTTTCTATAATCTCTACTTTAGTTTTTATGCTTTTGTTCCTCTAGTACTGAAGACTGTACCTGGAGCTTTCATATTGAGCTACACCACAGATTGATCTGTCTGTCTGTCTATCTACCTACCTACCTATGTATCTAATCTATTTATTTATTTTTTTGAGACGGGATTTTTCTATGTAGTTCAAGTTGGTCTTCAACTCATTATGTATGCCAGGCAGGCCTTCAACTTGCAGGGATCTTCCCACTTCAGCTTCCTGAATGTTGGGCTCACAGGAATGCAACACCACACCTAGCCATAGCCCTTTTTTAATTGTGTATTTTTATTGAGGGTCTCACTAAATCCCTAAGTTCCCCAGGCTGGTTTCAAATTTGTGCCTAGTAGGGCTTCTTTTTTTTTTTTTTTTTAATGTCTTTTTTGAGACAGGGTCTCACTATGCAGTTCAGGATGGCCTTAAGGTCACTTTGTAGCTCAAGCTGGTCTTGAACTCACAACAATCCTCCTGCCTCAACCTCCCAAGTGCTGGGATTACAGGCATGCGCCACCATGCCCAGCATTATTTTTATTTATTTATTTATTTTTTTATGTCTAGGGCTTCTTTTAAAAGCTGAAGACCAATAGTCTTATTCCAAGGAACATGAAAAGTACTATTTTCTTTACACTCCACAGCTGCTTAAATAGTGAGATCAGCAATGGAGTACCTCCTAAAGTTTTATAGCTTTTGGAAATGAAGTAAGGTGGTTAGGTCAGGAAAGAAATTGAAAGCCCACCAAAGGGTGCCAAACGAATCCATAAACATTTAATATTTTGGTACTCTTATAGAGAAAGGTAGCTTAAAAACTATTCAGAACTTTAAATATCATAAGTTCAATGTATGTTGTGAAAAAATAGGTAAATCAAACAAAATAATGATAACCCTCCATTGTGGAAGATAGAATTCTAAGATGGTTCCCCAAGCCAAGCCAATGTGGTGGTATGTACTTGTAATCCCATCACTCTGGGAGGTATAGGCAGGAGGTTTACAAGTTTGAGCCTGTCTGGGATAACTTAAGAGACTTAGTAAAAACCTATCTCAAAAAATGTAAAAGGCTGGGGATGTAGCTCAATGTGAAGGCCCTGGGTTCAATCCCCAGTACTGAAAAACTAAAGCAAAAACAAATTAAAAAAAATTCAGACGGTTTCCTTAAGACACACAGCCCCTGGTATATACATACTTTTTCTACTGATTTAAACATTCATCTAAATATTATTGCAAAGAGACTGTGAAGATGTAATTAAGTTTCCAAATTACTCAATTTTAAGATAGGGAGACTAAGTAGCTCATGGTACAGCACTTGCTTAGCATGTGCAAGAGCCTAAATTTAATACGTACTCCTGGAAATGGTGGGGGAATTATTTTGCGAAGTCAGATTTCATTACATGAACCTTTAAAATCAGTTTTCTCTGCCTGAAGGATATGAAGTCAGAGATTTGAAGCAAAAGAAGGATATCATTGACGGCTTGAAGAAGGTGGGGGCATAAATGCAGGTGGCTTGTAGGCTACATCCCCAGCCTTTTACATTTTTTGAGATAGGTTTTTACTAAGTCTCTTAAGTTACCCCAGACAGGCTCAAACTTGTCCAACAATGGTCCAACGCTGACAGTCAGCAATGAAAGGGAATCTGAGTGCTATTACTTTGAGGATCTAAAAATTCAAAAGTGAATTATTTTCCAGAAATTTCCAATCAGAACAACTTGGCTGACACCTTAATTTTAATCTTGTGATATTCTAACCATAAAACCCAATCATGCCATATATTTCTAACCTACAGAACTGAGAGGAAATAAATGAGTACTATTTTAAGGGCTAAGTTTTTAATAACTTGTTATGTAGTCATAGAAAACTAATGTGTCCACTAATGTCACTAGCCAGATTCTTTTTTTTTTTTTTTTTCTTCTTCTATATTTAAGACTGGGTCTACAGGGCCTCACTACATAGATCAGACTTGTAGCAATTCTCCTACAGGTGCTCACCACCATGCCCAGTCTCAATCACTGTCTCAGTGCACCCTGTGGGATCGAACTTGGCCGATGCCTAAGCAGGTACTTTAGTCTGCTGGGCTATCATGTTGGCCCTACTAGCCAGATTCTTTTTTTTTTTTTTTTTTTTGAGACAGGGTCTCACTATGCAGTTCAGGCTGGCCTTGAGCTCACTTTGTAGCTCAGGCTGGTCTCGAACTCACAACAATCCTCCTGCCTCAGCCTCCCTAGTGCTGGGATTACAGGCCTGCGCCACCACGCCCGGCTTAGCCAGATTCTTAACATTGTAATATCTTAAAGTTTTTATTTAGGCATACAGACACCTGCATATACATTTGGTTTTCTTTATAAAAACAGCAGATAGCATACACTGTTTTCTATTTTTTTTAACTAAATATGTTCTCTGAATATATAATGGCTATATAGTATAATATAATATTAAGAATTCATTGTATCTTTTTTATTAAAAGGAAAAATACTTTCTTTGGATTTATCTGGAAAATGAATGGCTTGTTTAATTCACTGAGAAAGGGTGGGGAAAACATGGTTTTCTAGAGTTATAAATATGACCAGAATTTGTTTTCTGACTAAAGAAGCTTAGCATACAACAGGAAATATTTTTCCTTTTGGCTTCTAGTTGATACTTACTTGATAGAACTTAAGATTCTTTAATGAAGTGGGTGCACTAAATAAACATTACAAAAAAGAAATTAATGACAAGCACTTATCAATAATAGACTTACTGGGTTTTAGGGTCATGAAGAAAATATTTTTCTTCTAATACGAAACTATTCCTAAAGAGGTAATAATAGCCTTGGTATCTTATTATGTAACTACATCATTATTACCAGTTCCTTAAAGCAGAATATTTCCCCTGTGCTCTCAGAGCTCTCGGTCCATTTGTTGGCCTTATAGTGGTTTCACTGTTGAAGGAGCTATCATTTAGAAAAGCTTCTATAAAGACTAAGCTGACAAGAAGAACATCTTCTCTTGGATTTCGAGGAAAAACTTGCATCCTACACAAGAGCCACCATGGTATCTTCTTGCACCCCAACTCATCACTTCCTACATGAAGTGCCAAAAAGGCACTCAACTAAGTTCATGACATATATTTCCCTTATTTCTTATGTGCCAGAGGAACAGCCCCTACTAAACAAGGGAAGTGTAAGTTTCTGATTTTTTCCTCCCCCTTTATGCTATTTATTCTAAAGTCCAGCCCTGAGAAACAGAAAGTATAGTTGGCCTGTCATAAATACCAGCTAACAGACTCAGCTCTGTATTTTAGTATAATGATGACTAGAGATAATTTATTTTTTATTTTGTGGCACCGAGGATTGAACTCAAGACCTTGTACTTGCCAGGCAGGTGCTTATACCACTGAACCAACTCCCCGGCCCCCAGAGATAATTTGGTTTATGTATTTATTGTGTCCTTCCACAGATCTCAGCTTTTTAGTGCTTGCTACTGAAACAGCCCATTTAATCTTAGCCCCCCAGAATCTTATTGGTGAAAGGGACCTTTTAAGGTTATATCTGAATTCTCCCTAATGATTGAACCCACAAGTGCCCAAACTTTTTTTGTCTTGCCTGGGTTGTATTATGTTGGGACACATGTAAAACATAAAATAGAGTTAATGTAAAAGAGTAAATACTAGATTGAATACTATTATTGTTAATCACTGCTTTACTTGCTGTTATGGTTTAAATACAGAATATCCCCCCAAATACTCATGTGCATAGAAGTGGAAATTTTCAGTGTGATGGGTGGGATGAATCAGTGGAATCATCCATTTGTGAGTATTGCAACTGACTGTGCTGTCAGGAGGCCTGACGGTGGGGCACCAGAGGTGTGATTGGAAAGGTATGTGTCTCTTCCTCCATCCGCTTCCTGACAGCTGAGGCAAGTAGGGTTCCTTTGCTGTGCTCCTCTGTTATGCCATTTCTGCTCTGGAGCCAGCTGACTATGGACTAAAATTTCTAAAACCGTAATCCCAAATAAACCTTCTTTAAGTTCTAGGTGTTGAGCATTTTATCCCAGTGATGAAAATAGTGACTTAATCACTTCCCAAGTTGCAAAAGTGCTCCAAGCATCTGATATATGTGGGCTTCAATTCCACCAACAGTACAGTGGGTACAGGAGGCAGAATTAGGAGTACACTGTGCCCTTCCCTATATACCATTTTGTTGTAGCCTACACAGTCCAGGCTCCAGGACCATGCAACTGATTTGTAGAAAATGTTCCTAAAATAATATAATGTTAAAAGTTTATGATTTTGTGGTGCTGCACTGCTATCTATCCAGGTCCCCATGCATTCTGTGGGCTATAGGATGGGTATAGCTGATTTTACTTGAAGTTTAGAAAGTTACTGGTCTATAATTGCTCATGTTGGCACGGTTTCAGAATCTTCTGAAGTGGTCCTCTCCCATTATTGCACATGTTAGACTATTAACTCAGAGCTACTATCTATGCTTCGTTTTTAGGGTATGAGCTACCGAAGTGAGCACTTTATTTCCTATGTGCCAGAGGTACATAGAAGTTTCTGATTTTTCTTCCCCCTTTATGCTACTTACTCTAAAGTCCAGCCCTGAGAAGCAGAAAGTATAGTTGGTCTATACTATAAATACTAACTGACTGGCTGACTGAGCTCTGTATGTTAGTATAATGATGACCAGGAGATAATTTGGTTTATGTATGTATTGTGTCCTTTATTTCCACCTCTATGCACATGAGAATTTGGGGGGGCATTCTGTATCTAAATCATAACAGCAAGTAAAGCAGTGATTAATAATAACAGTATTCAATGAGTTTCCAAAGTGCCTCATCTTTAAGTTTTCTGAACCTGTCACTGTTATGGAAGAAACTTTATGTTGGCAGCCTAGGGGTTATCCCAGACATATTTTGGTTGGCTTGAAAAACTGACCAGTAAAATTGATTTGAAAAACAAAAAAGCAGGCAGGTCTAGGTTTAACAAGTAGAATGAACCACAAAGCTTTACCTCTTAAGAGTCTAAGACAATAATGAACAGATGTGAAAACATAGTTACCTCTTTTGATAGGTCACAAATTCCCTAATTCGGCCCATAGCTTTATTTTAAAATGGAGATGATAACCTCACTTTACATGTTTGTTTTTATTTTGGCACTAGGAATTGAACTCAGGACCTTTCGTTTGCCAGGCAGGCATTTATGCCACTGAGCTATCTCCATGGCTCCTTCATATGGTTTTTTAAGATTCTGTATATAAAGCATGCAGTTCCTTTAACTAGCCCAACTAGTCTCCTAAGAAATATCTCATTCCTGCTATGCTGGCCACACCTCTGGGGCACACTGAGACAGTGACTGAGACTGGATGTGGGGCATGCACCAGTAATTCCAGTATTTGGGACGCTGAAAACAGGAGAATAATTACGAGTAAGATTTATGTAGGGTCTCACTATGTAGATCCTACTCATAGACATTGTAACAAATACATTTTTTAAAAAAAGTGTCTCATTCCCATCACCTAATGCATAGATTTGAACTCATGGCTTTACACATGGTAGGCAAATGCTCTACCACTGAACTATATACTCCAGCCCTTGTCTTCTCTAGACCTTTAATGCTGCCTTTCTCCCCCATTTCAAATTTCTTTATTATTCTAAATAATAACCACACTTTGTGCTGAATAATGGGATATAAAAGAATCAGATGTACAATGATTTTAGACATCTATTTGGGAAAAGTATGTAAGATGTACAAAACTTTACAGCTACAGATAGTAAACACTTGAATATTAGGAGATCAGTACTTATTAGTTTAATGGAAGGAGTTAGACATCAACATCTGTTCTTCATTTTATAAGAGATTTCATCTATCAGAGGTGGGGGGGAGGATAGGTGGACTGGACAAAAGAATGTTAAAAAACATCAAATCAAAAGTTTTTCATTCTGATTAAACTTATGATACATAATCACACTGAAACTAATGCGGTGAGCGCCCACTTCCTGACTCATGTGATGTAGGATTTAGGGACAGGGACACCCAAATAGGCCCAGGCTGTCCAGAGAGCCCACTCCTAGCCCACTCCCATGCCAACCAAATCAGTGTCCAGCTATAAAGAATTTAAATTCATTTTCAAAGTTGAGTGGTGTGGGGTCTAGGGAATAGGACACAGCAAGAGGCAAGAAAATTTATCAGTAGTGAAAACCTAACTGGGAGAAAAAGATATCTAAGCCAAAAGGTTTGTCCTGAAAACAAAGTGGGGCTGATGGGTTAGAAGAGAAATAAAAAAGAACTTTACCCATTTCCTGGTTCTTAGGGGTCATCTGGGTCCAATCTTCATTCCCCATTTTCTTCCAACTAACCATTCAATCATAGGACTTGCAATATTTAGATTTAGTACCAAATATTAGGGCTTAGAACTCCCATGGGTGTTGAGGCACCCATGGACCATCAGAGGTCACTGGAGTGCAGGACATGGATCCCCTCCCCTGGCCACAAGTAGCCTGTATGGTTTTCCTGGCATTGCATTTAAGTAATGCTGCTTCCCCTTAGGAAACAAATTGGGAATGACCCCAAATTTGGTTTAATGCTCTACAACAACTATCTTAAAA
Organism: Ctenomys sociabilis; assembly: GCA_004027165.1. Classification (NCBI taxonomy): domain Eukaryota; kingdom Metazoa; phylum Chordata; class Mammalia; order Rodentia; family Ctenomyidae; genus Ctenomys; species Ctenomys sociabilis. Next base: position 102,370 of record PVKA01001954.1, on the reverse strand, counting down.
ATCCTAATAATCTGTGAAGAAGAGGACTGTGTGAATTATGTAGCAAGAAAAAGGGAAAACAGGAGAAGAAACAACATTCAAGGGTAAAACAGAACTTCTGAGTAATATAGCAGAGGGCAGTACTAGACTAATGCTGTCTTTTTAATGAGGCCTTCCTTTGCTAACCTCTGTAGAATTAACATTCTTTCTTTGCTTCTTTGTTTCATTTTCTTTCTTTTTTTGGATTTAGTACAGGGTCTGCGGGGTCTCACTATGTAGATCCTACTCATAGTGATTTTCCTGTTTCCAGCCTCCCAAGTGCTGGGATTACAGGTTGCCCCACCATGCCCTGTCACTGTGCTCTGCCTAAACAGGTACTTTAGTCCGCTGAGCTATCTGGCTGGCCCTTCATCTTATTTTCTCCAATGCTATTATCACCACTTACTACTATGTATTATTTATCTATTTTATTTTTTGTCTTTCTACCAATACATAAGGCAGGAGTTTGTACTTGTTTTAAATCTGAACAGCTGTACCCCTGACCTACAGGAAAGTGGTAGATATTTGGTAGATGCTAAATAAATAGCAACTTAAATAAACAGGGGGGAAGGAGCAAACAAGTATCTTTCCATAAGTGTAGTCTTTGAGAAAGTGTCTTTTTATTTCTATTTAGTCACCATAGAATTTAATTCCTTGACTTAAGATCAACAGTTAAGATTAATTGTTGTGCACTCAATTTTTCTATTAGGACTAACAACTTTCAAAATGTGAAATGAATTCAGTAGTACTCTTGGTATAATGGTACAACTAAATTCTTATGCTAAGATAAAAATCTGCCTTCATATGCCTTGAATTATCTGAGGAAAAATAAGGACCTGTTTTCTTCCATGATCAAAACTTGACCATTATGTTCAGGTTTCCTTTAACTACCCCTGCCTCCAAAACTGCAATTGTAAAAACTTGATTTATTTTAGCTTTGTGGTACTAGATACTGAACCCAGGACATAGTGCCTTGTAGGCAAACATTCTACTACTGAGTTATACCCTGGGTCAAGAATTCAGTTTAGAGGGCCAGGGATATAGCTCAGCAGCACAGTGCCTGCCTGGCAAATGCAAGATCCTGAGTTTGATTCTTGGTACCCCTCTCAAAAAAAGACGCTAATTTGGAAGTTACTTGGTTGGTTTACCATGGATACAAGTGGAGAACATTAAGTTAAATGAACTAAGTCAGGTACTGACAGCCAAATATCACATCTTTTCACTTATATGCCGAAGGTTAAAAAGTCCATCTCAAAGAAGTAGAGAATTGATAGTGGTTACCAAAACTAATGAAAAGTATGAAGGAGACTGTGAAGGGGAGGGGTGAGATAATGGGTACAGGAATTTAGTTGGATGGGAAAAATAATGTCCAACATTCTATAGCAGTGGTGGTGAACATGTAGCATGTGTGCTGCAGGCACACACAGCCCCATGTGTTAACGAGGTAGCGTGGCCGAGCGGTCTAAGGCGCTGGATTAAGAGCCCCATGTGTTGGCACGTGAGCCACAAGTATAAGTTATTTTTTTTTCTAAACTAAAACTTCAGTATTCAGGTTTAATTGTAGTATTGCCATTTTGTAATAAATAAGTGGGTTTTGGGTTGCAGTTTGGGTAGTTGGTCTTTAAAGGGTTTACCCTAACTGTTCAATAGTGTCAATAAGGTAAGTATGTTGACGGCAAATAAATGAACAGTTCAACACAGCCAGTAGAGGGGATTTTGAATCTTCCTAATACAAAGAAATGATAACTGTCTAGGGTGAGGCTGGGAATATGGCTCAGTGACACAGTACAACATCTTGAGTTTGACTGTGGGTACCACAAAAAAAAAAAAAAATGTCTAGGGTGATAGATATACCAATTACCCTGATTTAATCATTATTTAGCATATATATATATGTTGAAATTTGCATCCTACAAATATGTATAATTATGTGTATCAATTAAAAGTAAATTTACAAAAAACATATAAAGATGTTTCTTGGTGTTTAAATAAGGCTGTCATTGAATGAGAGGTTCTAGACCACAGTAAGGCTTCTCACTTTAATTTGGCTCTCTAGTTCAAACAGAAGTTTTAGCTCTTTTTACAGACTGGCTAACAAGCATGACATCCCATAAATATAGCTCAGTCTCAGTTCACAAATATATACATACCTGAAAGAAGGTCTTTGGTAGGAGGGTTGTTTGAAGAAAGAACACACGAGTCACTGTGACTTTTGGCAGCTGTCCTAATTTGAGGCTCATATTCAGTACTGTTAGGAAGGTGTATCTGCTTCTGTGGTACTTTGGCTTTTACAGTTATAGATTCTAAACTCTGTCCAGAATTAAGATGGTGCTGTAGCCCAAAGAAAGAATCCTTTATTGTATCAGAGTTCTCTGCAAAGCACAAGTGGTCCTTCTCCCTGTTTTTAAAAAATGAAAACATCAGCAGTGTATAATCCGTGATGGTAACATTCGGCTATATCGGAGACAGGAGATCAGTGCTTGGACTTGGAAAGAGATTGTTATTTGTAGTGTGACTACATAAATCTGATTTTCATTTCCTAAATTGAAGGAATAGATGCTCTTCCTACATTTGTAGAATTGTACCTTAAATAAAATAAAATAGCGCTCAATGCAAAAAGGCTTAGGGGGAGGGGTCAGCACAAAGCCAATGATTCATAGACAATGACATAAAAACAAAATCTAATCATTTTTATCCCATTGTTTCACAAAATAATACCCTGTTCCTCTTTTCCATATGGACATCTGTTATGGCTCAAAGTATTATTATTTTGGTGGTTCTGGAGACTGACCCTAGGGTGTTCACAATGTGGTACATCCTCAGTTGTTTTTATTTATTTATTAAAGAGTTTTCTTTTTTTTATAATTCTATTGAGAAACAAATAATGAGACAGTTTCAAAACTGATTAGTATGACATACATTGCATATTGTTGTATTAGTGGTTATTCACTGTTCAAGATGCAGACATGATATCCTGTCCACAAACACTATTAGAGAATGTAGCTGTATATCTACCCTATTTTGAATATACAGATACAAAAATGGTCATTCATTTGTATCCCCTTTTTTTTTGTTTAGTTTTGTCAGAAAAGGGTATTCCATTGTCATTTAAATATTGTAGGTATGTGAATTCAGCAAAATATTCCAATATAGTCCAGTAGTCTATAATAGTAGTGGATTTTCCATTAGACTGACAATGTCAGATGTTGTTGAATTGAGCCTTTTACAGCTCAGCATATTAATATGGCTTTTTATACCATGTTTTTATACTTTTCTGCTGGATAAGACCAAGATAAAGCAAGACCTATATACCAAGAAATGTAACTTTTGTATCTGATAATGTCAGTCAAGCCCCCTCAGGATTTATCCTGAGGCCCTATACCATACTTTGTAGATCCTTAAAGAATTTTCTTTTGGGGGGGCACCAGGGATCAAACTCAGGACCTTACGCTTGCCAGGCAGGTGCTTATGCCGCTGAGCTATCTCTTCAGCCCTCTCAATTGTTTTTATTTTGAAGACAGGATCTCACTAAGTGAATAAAGTTGCCCAGACTGGGCTCAAACTTGCAATCCTCCTGCCTCAGCTTCCCAGAGTACTAGGATTACATATGTGTACTTCCATGCACAGCAATAGCATCTGTAAATTATCTAGTCATATGTACTTCTTTTTTTAAAATGTATTTAGTACAAGGTCTATAGGGTCTCACTACACAGATCACACTTGTGACACTCTTGTTTTCAGCCTCCCAAGTGCTGGGATAACAGGCATGTGACACCATGCCTAGTCTTAATCACTGTCTCAGCATACCCAGAGACATAGGCATGTTACAGCATGTCAAACTCTGGTCTCTGTGCCTGCCTAGGCACAGGACCTTGTGTTTGCCAGGCAAGTACTTATTCTACTGAGCTAACTCCCTGGCCCTACAAGAATATTCATAAATATAGAGTATGAATATATACTAAGAACAGAAATTGGGTTGAATGAATTTTGGTGCTGGATATGCTAAACATATGCTCTATTGCTAAGTTACACCCATCCCCATCCCCAGGAATTGTGTCTTATTTTATTTATTTTTTATAATTTTTATTCATTTTAATGAAAAAAAAAGATAAAACAGTGATGAAACAGTTTCTATGCCCAGTACCTGGTACTGAACTAGGACCATAGTGAGTGCTTACATTTATCTGCAGAGCGAGTATATTTTCCTCTCCTTTTAGTTTGTCACTTAAACACAAGTGAAAGACAGAAATCCTGAGTACAGAGGAAGTTAGCTGACAGACTGACTAGTATTAGAAATGGTAATTACCTTGGTGTGCTTGATCTACTACTATTGGCAGCTATTTCTTTTCCATCAGTTTTGACGGTGGGGATCCTATGAGACCTTGATGGAATCAGAAATTGGGTACTGCTGGATTCTGTATTTTTTCTGCATCCCTGCTCAGATAAATAGACATTTTGTGTCTTGTCTCTGTGAGGAAGAGGACTATAGCTGTCGTACGTTTCTGACAGAGGCTCCAGGGCAAGTGAGACCTGAAAGAAACATATATTAGAAATTTTGGGGGGCTGGGGAGATAGCTCAGTAGAATAAGTGCTTCCCTGGCAAGTGCAAGGGCCTGAGTTCAATCCCCTGTTCCGTCAAAAAAAAAAAAAAAAAGAAAGAAATTTTCTTTAGCATCAACTAATTTTAAGAACCCTCTTATTGATATAAATTAACAAGTCTCCATTCCTTATAAAATTAAGTCTAACTTTTTACCTCAGAAATTGCATCTCAGTATGCTCCCTGCCTTCATATCTGTCCTAAACAGACAAGTTACTTAAAATTCTTTAAATGTGCCTATTTCATTGCTTTGTATATATAACTTACTCCAGCATTAATTATTCACACCTAGGTAGAGATGTTACGTTCATTATTTTCTTCATGTTGCTACTTATTCTCTAACCAGTGTTATAACTACCAATTACTAAATACTACCAGTCAGGAACTTTGTTGAATTATTACAGTCTTATTGGAAAAATATATTACAATAATTCAAAGCTTAAAAAAGGAAGAGGCTTATAAAAGATATACAACTTTTATTTATCATCTTGACTTGATTATAAATTCCTTGAAAGCATGAACCATCTTCACTTTTCTTTATTTTTGAGATAAGGTCTCATTACGTAGCTCAGGCTGAATTTGAGTTCTCTAGGTAGCCCACGCTTACCAGAAATGCATGGCTATCCTTCTGCCTCAGCCTCCCAAGTGCTGTACCATCATGTCCAGTTCATCTTCATTTTTTCTATAGAATGATTAGTACCATGTACATGACACTCAAACCTAATATGCCTACTGGCCTGATGAACAGAATAACACAGCATTCTTTCTGAATTCTTACTGTTACTTGCTTGAGAAAAGTAAGTTCCTAATTTTACACTGGAGATTACACAGGGAAAGGAAGAATACCAAGACGAAAGAATAGGTTTCTGCTGCGCATGGTGGCCAGTGCCTATAGTACTAGATATTTGGGAGGCAGAGGCAGGAAGACTGCTTAAGTTGAGGAATTTGGGACCAGCCTGGGTAAGATGGCAAGTCCTACTCTCAAAAGATTATTCTGTTATTTCATTTCTATGGGTTCAAATATACTATTAAAAAGCTTTTCAGTACTCTGAAAATCCCAATGGAGAAAAGCCTAATAGAGGTATTAAAAAAAGAAAAAGAGCCTAAAGTAAAACAGGAAGAGGAAATTAAAGAGAATACTCCTAGACAAAAGAATAACAGCATTGAAAGTTGAATTCCAATGACAGAGAAAGCAGAAGGAATTATTTAAGTAGCCGGAGACAGTAAAAAAATGATGAATGGCCTAACACACACACACACACACACACATACACACACACACACATCACAGGTAGATGTTTTCAGCTATCTTTGGGAAGCTCAATGGAGAATTTTTTGCAGAGAAACTGTCAAAGCATAAATTCCATAAAATATCCTCACCAGAAATAGAAAATATTTCTGATCTATTCGCTATCCAAACTTTCCTACAAAGATAAATGATAGGGATGAATGGAATGGATATGCTGTGATGACTGTAATTTTATCACTTAAAATACTGACTGCTCAAATGCAAATGTAAGGAACAGCTCCACTGTCATTCAATGCTTGCCAAAGACTGCCACTGGGATCACATTTCTTATCTTAATAATAATCTGCTGAGTGGCCACTAAGTTTTACTTTAGCCCTAAGCAGATCTGAACTAACAAAAAGACAAACAAACAAACAAAAAAACTTGTAAGACTATTCTGTCACTGGCCTATTAAAAATGGGTCAGAGAGAGTCACAAGTGACACCTGGCCACCAGTAACTGCCATGGTCATTATCCATGTCCACAACACATTAGAACTTTGTGTGATATCCTATCCCCAAACTGCCAGAAGTGATGGTCATTTATTTGTCATTTCAGTATTTATCTTATGTTTTATTCTTAGTATTTCTTTACTATTATGAAAACTTTTTAGAAACAATTTTAATTAATTAGTATTTTCTGAATATTGTTTAATCTTAATTTCTGTTTTAAGATTTTTTTTTTTTTTTTTTTTTTTTTTTTTTTTTTTTTTTTTTTTTTTTTTTTTTTTTTTTTTTTTTTTTTTTTTTTTTTTTTTTTTTTTTTTTTTTTT